>BJBW01007752.1:0-72652 GCA_004320125.1 Scolopax mira
CATCCTGAGAATGAGCAGTTTGCTCCATAATATGCTGTTAATTTCAGAGAGTTAGACGAGGCCTAACTAAAATGTAAAAGTACAGAACACAAAAATGGTTGATTTTACCTCAAACCGGGACACTGAAACATACTTAGGAATTTATCTGTTTCTTCCCAATATGTTCACAGTCCAAAGCAAGTTATGGTGAAGGAAATCAGTTAACTGAGAATTGTTTCCATAGAAAAAAATTTTCAGAAGGGAGATGTCCAAACCCAAAAATACTAAGGCCAAAGCTATGTGTTAGATCATGAGGATTTAGTATAAGAATAATGTATGTGTCTGTTAAATTGTTAAATTAATTCATAAATTGTTAAATTCATAGCTTCATTTCTGAAGTTGAAAACAGAACTTTTTCTTATTAGAACTTGAAAGAAGATTTTTATTTTTTTTTATAAAACAAAATACAGTAGGAGTCGGAAGCATTGCAATCTGAGGACTAAGAAGTAACACTAGTATAGGGTGTTATGGAAACAGATATCTAAGATTTAGGTTTGGTCATTGGTGCTTGCTGCTCACTAGGAGATGATTACCTGGCATGAAGTCTGCAATGGCAGTGGCCAGTCTCCATTTGGATGTGGCAATATGCAGGGATGTTAGTTCTTCTCTCAGAATATCTATAACCTCTGCTACTGTGTGGTGTTGCCCTTTATTTATCAGCTGAGAAATGCATTTTATTGCTATAATGGTTTTTATTCTAGAGCTATCTCGTTCAGGAGAAATCCATGCCGGTTCTGATTCTAGAGATATCTTACTCAGAGCTTGTTACAGTATCTGTGCTTTGTGCATCGCTGCATTATGTACACATTCCCAATAAAAAACATTTGCAAACTGAGTAATTGTTCCCTGCTTTAGTTCCCTATCTGTAAATAGGAGATAAGAGCATTCCTTTTGTCTTTCTCATTTAGACAGAAGTTCCAAGACTCAGAGACTCTTTTATTATCGTGTTTGTTCAGCGGTTAAATCAATATTATAATTTTATTGAAACAAATAATTGTTAAAAATGGATGGAAGTATTTAACTAACTAAAGACACAAATATAATTTGTATCTACAATTGAAATTACAGACAAGTTACAGGAGGTAACCTGTGTGACACAAATTTAGCCCTGGTGGATCATTCTTCACCTTTATATTGCAATATGGGAAGAAATCCAATCTTTCATAGCAAATACTTCACTTCAGCCAGACTGTTAGTTAGGGGAAAATATGCCCCAAGTGTTTTGGTCTAGAGATATCTACAACAAGCCAATAAAGCTTATGCTGAGTTCATCAGAGTTACTCCCCTCCAAACCTCAGGCGAGGCTCCAACTGCAGTTTCTGACAAGAGCAGACAGCTCTCTAGCATTTCCTCAACAATTTGCAGACAAACAAAGATGACATGTTCTTCTGAATTCTGAAAAAATATCATCTTAAGGGAATCATGAACTAGAAGCTTTTCTTTTAATGACAGAATGTAGATTTCTTATCTGGCCTTGAACTGTCGTATTTTTTTATGTAGTCTTTTCTTTTTGTTTTAACTTCCTTGCTTGTAAAAAAATGTAAGATTTTATTGGTGTGCTGACCATGCATCCTTTACACTGTATTTTCTGCTCAAGGGGAAAAATGTTCACTTGCAAAACTGGAACTTGATTTCACGCTTCTTGGAGAAATTCCGCATACTTCAATTTACAGCTAACACATATAAAAGTTTAAAGGCAGAGACACAGTGCTCCGGACATAAGGAAGACTGAGAAGGATCCAAATATCTTCCTGCCTTAAATGCATGTTTTTTTCTACAATTAGAAGAAATCATTTTACAGAGTGTGGGTTTTTATAAAGAATAATGTGACAGTATAACAAATGAATAGACTGTGCATCATCAAGTTACAATGAATTGCTGACTACATTGGTGTTTCAACTATTTTTACCATTTCTGTGCAAGAAAGCATTGTGACACGTTAGAGGTATTATCAATGCTATCAATTAATTGATGGGTTTGATTTTTGAAACCAGAAATGTCTAGAACTTTGCTCTCAAGGCCCGCATTCCTTGCGTTTTTCTTGTATATTTGAAAATAATATATAAATTCTGAAAATAATACACACATCCTATTCCAGTTTTGATTCATATATCATATCTATTACCCCAGCATCTGTTATCTTGTGTAAATGTGCAGGGGACTCAGTTGTGTGTCAGTACTTCACAAGTTCACAGAATGATAGAATCACAGAATGGTTTGGGTTGGAAGGGACATTTAAGATAGTCTAACTCCAACTGCCCTGCTCTAAATGGGACACCTCCCACTAAGCCAGGTTGCTCAAAGCACCATCCAACCTGTGCTTGAACATTTCCAGGGATGGAGCTTTCACAATTTCTCTGGGCAACCTGTTCCAGCCTCTCACCACCCTCACAGCACAGGAATTTCTCCCTAATATGTCAGTATAAATCTGTTACACTTCCTCCAATCACTACATTCCCTGGTAAAGAGGCCCCCCTGATCTTTCCTGTAGGCACTATAAATACTGGAAAACTACAATAAGGTCTCTCCAGAGCCTCCTCTTCTGGAGGAGTGGCTGAAATTAATTTGTGCTGCACTCCAGGTGCTCTCCTGCTGACATCCGATCAATCCTTCTCCAGGCTCTGGGCAGCTATTGCTGGCACTGGTATCAAACTGGAAGGAGTGGGATAGATTGAGGTTCCCCTCCCACAGCAACCTTAGTTTAAAACCCTCTTGTTCTTGTTGCCAGAGAATGAGAGAGAGGAAATATGACATTGCAAACAGGCAGTACAGCTCCTCAAGGATACAAGGAGGAGAAGAGCAAGACAACAGGAACAGACTAGCAAGAAAACAAGGAAAACAGTATCAGAAGTAGGGGAGGGAGGCAAGGGCATAAAAACATCAGGCATAAATAAGTTTAAACAGCAAAGAAATACAGCAAGCCCACCTTGGTCGATTTATCTCTCTGATAGGGGACTTTCCAGTCTGATCATCCCCTACCTCAGCCACTAAAAGCTATCAAGAACCACAGACACCTGAGCCCACTCCCCACATGCCCTACATGGAATTATATTCACAGCCAGTTTAGAAGTGGTACAGCTAAGAGTTTTGTATTTCTAGTGAAGATGATTACTACCATATAAGAAATTACAATCAGCAATAAACAGATATTCGATGAGGGATATCCGTAAAGTTCAGTTATAAAGTTTAATACTAGCCTGACCCGTCTTCAAAACAATGTCATAGTGATGTCTAGCTCCCTGATATGTGCATGCATAAATATATATCAAAAAATAGTTTTTCTATGTTTCTTTTCAATTACAACAATAGAAAGAGAAATACCCTCTCGACAGTGACTGACTCATAGGTCTTGTTTTCAAATTAGAATTGTATTTATTCTAAAGAAAAACAGAGGTCTTATTATTTTAAATAAGACAGCATGTTACCATGAATATTATTTTTCTCAAAATAGTCTATTTCAACTCTTACTGCTTGCATTTTACCTACAATTACTTGTCAATTTGGTACTCCTCAAAACCTTCTGCTCCCATTATAGTAAAAGGCAGTAAGAGATCAACATCCAACACTTCAGAGTATATATTCCCATTGGAGCACACATATGAAAAGGAGTACAAATTAACAATAATAATAAGGTAATAATAACAACTGACACTGTTTAACCTTTAGCTAAAGAAACAAAAACACTTTGTACAGTATGTAAGCGTGTTACAGTTTCTTGTCAGAAGAATCAGCTCATTTATCACTGAAAGTCAGTGACTTCTCAGTTGGAAAGCAACAGCCTTTTTAAATGTACTGTGACCTTACAGGACGTTTCAGGAGAGAAAATAAAAGATAAATCCAGTTCAAATTTTATTACCCCTGTGTGAGGCAAACAATTGAAAATGGCCAAGAAAAAACATGCAGTGTTTCTTGGTTCTTAAATCTTCTGGAGTTACGATTATCTGTCAGGAAAAGAGTGTACAAGAAGAAAGTAACATTTATTAAAATTAGAGAGGTAACTCATACTCGTACAGACTAGGCCATCCTTGAGGCTACTATTGTAGCTCACTCACAATATAAAACACATAATTATGGAAAAATTAATACAGAAATATCATAAGAGAGGGAGTGTCTTTTGAAATTCTGGACAAGTAGAAAGAATAGAAAACAGTTTGTTTATGGCGGCTGTAATTTAAAAAAAAAGCCATAATACTGGAGTTCAAGACTTATTTTTTCATTATTGTCCTTCTTCCACATTCTTTTTTTCCTCAATTGTCTGTTGAATTAGAAAGTTGACAATGTTTCTATTTAATTAAGTGGTAGAATCCTATCTGCAGAGCTGCTCAGTGTCCATGGGACTTAGGCCTTCCTGATGTAGCAATGACATAGTTCATTTCCCTTATGACTTCTGAACCATAAATTGCTTAGGACTTCAAAAGCTCTTTAAAACTTTTCATTCTCATAATATGACTACAAAGCGATCTACACACTTGTACAAGACACATCACATGGGACTCTAGACACAATGTACTTTGCAATGTAGAGCAGTTTCTGACAAGTCAGATGGAGTTTGAAGCTGGCACCATGTAGCTTTAGCAGCAGCCTATATGGTTTTCAAAGAGTAACATCAGACACAGATAAACTCATTTTTTTTATTCTTGGATTATATGTGCATTTGACATGCTTTTATTTAAATGAGGTATAGATCGATGGAATTATCTAATGAACCCTAATAGCAACGATTACATTTTAATGCACAGTGGAAAAAGGCATTTAAATAAGCTCTGTCCCCATTAATCAGAGAATATGCTTCTAAAATACCCGCACCAATTTAAACATGCCAAAATATACTAAAAATGAACCTACTGTTATTTCAAGAGGATCATGACAGAGATTAGTTTCTTAGTACTTGAAACTGAATAAAATTCTGATAATAATTGCACACAATAGGATTTGTAGAAAAAAAGGAAGCAGGTTGCACCTGGCCTTTGAAATGAAGTTCTACATCTCGTATGTATTTATTTTAAGTCTCTGCAGCTAGGCCAGGGAATTATTTGTTGTTCATCTACTCTATAAATAACAATTAACTTATTTTTAAAAAGGATATTCTAGGGTGGAGAACATTGCATGGGACAAACAAAGATGTTTAACACTGCCAAAATAATCTACTGTAAAAATTAAGAGACCACCTACTTGTAAAATCTCATGCTTAAATCAATCTATCAAGAAAAGGGCATGACATCTGAAGATAACCAGGAATGATTTTGTTGAACAGTAACAAGAAGCAGTTAAATTTCATCTAGAGGTATATTTTCACATTTGATTTTTTTAATTATTTGTGAAACAGGATCAATAAGGGAAATTATAAGGGACTTGAGCTTTAACAGTTGCTATGCCAGCATTGCATTATCAAAGGAGATGCAATGAAGGGGTAAGCTTATGAATTCATAGATGTTAAAATTTAAAAGTACTTTTAAGAACTTCTATCTTAAATCTCCTCTCCTAAATATAATCTAAAATTTTACCAAAGTTCAATGTGAAAGTATGCTGTTGTTAGGATGCTAGGTTAAGAATAAGTTTCAAAGACTTCTCACATTTGTTTATTTGAATAAACACTAGAAACTTAGACATCTAAAAAGCATTTTGACATTTCTCTAAATGCCATTCTAAATCCTCCAGGCTGGGAGTCCAGTAAGGTTTCACTATACTTATAAACAGGTTTTACTTGTACTATTTATCCATAACACAGTTTAGCACTCACCCAAACATCGCTGAGGTCCAACTGAAAACCAAAGTGGATTCTAAGTTAAATTTTAATATGGAGTTAAACAACTGCTAAAAAACAGAGAGCATAGAACGCTGCAGGATAGACCCTAAAATATTTGTAAGAGATTCTTTTTCTTCATGTACTTGCACTGACATGCCTGTATCCTAAAAACACAGCCTTGGGAAGTTCAGTCAAGTATTAACAGGTGACAATATTTATACTGCAGTAAACGCACATTGCTTCATTCTGCCTAATTTTGCTGTCACACATCAGCTGTAGCTGACAAGATTAGGATGGGACATAGCATGAAGAAACACACCAGAATATATCTCAACCTGACTCATCAGATATTACAAAGAAATCAATTATTTCTAGCCAGATACCCACTATAAATTGTAATAGTGAACATGTGATCCAGGTTTAGTAAAACAGACAACTGTAGGGGAAGGAAAAAAGATCCTAATTGCTAGGAACTCCACCCATAAGGGACTATCACACTTTCTCAGGCATGTATAATCACACAGCATTTGACACATCACTAATTACTTTTGGGGTGTAGGAGGAATGATGATAAAAAGAAACCAAAAAAGCACAGCCCCCTAAAGATGTGCTAAGGATTCTTTTTCTCTGTCTTTTTAAAATATGTCTCCCAGGAAAAGGAAATCCATTGAAGCATATCCAGTAATAGTTAAGAAAAAAAAGGAATACCTCAATAAACAGTATAGTTCTAGAAGTCAAGCCTTTCATCCTGTTTTAATAGGAAAAATACATCTAATGAACTATTTAATTGAGTTGTTTAAAAGGATGTTTATAGTTAATCCTAAATGCACTAATAGGAAACCTAAGGTCTACATTCAATGTTAGTTTTGCTCCCTTTGGATGTTACTCATAATTACACTTTTCTCTTTAATTATTCTTCCTCATGTATTTAATTTATGATTAAGACTAAGAGCTTGCCCTGGAGGCTGAAAGTGCTGAGGTGGACACTGGTGAATCAGCAGAGAGCAACTCCTTCAGTATCTACCAAGAAGCAGGGAAAAAGCAGCTTTTCACTCCAATCATGAAATTCAGAACTTAAAAGAAGGGACTACTCCTCCAGCAACCTCTGGTAACTCTCCAGGGAAAGGAGATTAAAGAAACAAATCTATAGCTCTCAACCAAACACTTTTGTATACTTTCGTTGAAGAAAATTGTGTTGTGTTGGTAATTAGAATGAATTTTATCTATCTATTGTGTGTTTTGTACAGTCACACAGTACCTAATTTTTTCTTCTTCAATTTGCTGTTTTAGTTTTCCCCTACTTAGATACATTATCCAGTATCACATACCGGAATGCCCTTTCTTTATAGTTTCTATGAAAAGTAACTTAAAAATAAAAATGGGCTAGAGGAATAAAAATGAGGGCTTAGCACCTTTTGTAATTTTGATGCAGAATATAAAGGAATTATGATGGAGTTTCTGTAGCATAAAGCAGTGTATTTCTGCCACAGACATATGTTGTTCCAGCACAGTGGTTGTCTTTGATTTCAAGAACTACATGCCTGATTCCAGTTGCATTTTTCGGCTGATTATTTTTTGTTGTTGTTGTTTTGTTTAAAAAATTCTTAGTGTTCTTCTAGGGTGGAATATGGACTGATAGGATTGCTAGAGCTAAAAAGGATACAGTGAGCACAAAACACAGAGTAGTACAGAGACATACAGCTAAGCAGTTCAAAATTTGCCTTGAAAGCAGTCTGACCTAGAGAAAACCATCCTTGATCATCTTAATATAAATAAATTTTAAGTGTTGTGGATATATATGAAATCTAATTTCTTGCTGAAAGTTACTGAAAAAAACCTTTGTCTGTTTGGAATTCACAGTTTGACATACATCCAAAGGTACTCAGAGAAAATAGCCACAAGCTTTACAGAACTTTTCTATATATCTTGACATCACAACTTGTATAAATACCTGCACAAAATTTTGGGGCAAAATTCTGAAGACCCCAAGGTCTCACCCTCCATGTTATGTTCTTGCTCCATTAACTTAATCATTATTCACATGTAGCTCAGTCCACTATCTGAAAAATGGAGGTAGCTTCTCCTCATCCTCAGGAAACATAATAGTAATCGGAATAACTTAACTACATTGTACAGATAAAAAACTCTTACAAAAATAATGATTTTTTTTTCTATCCATTTAGACATTCCTGGGACAGTATTCCAAAGCTACCTGTAATATTGGATGTCATCCTGGACATATATAGATTCTGGAGTTTTTATCTTTTTCATATATTCATAACATAGCCTTAAAATATCATCCACATATTTCCCTAGGAATTAATAAGAGCCCATGTTACTTCACTTAAGATTCAAAACATTGATTAACATATCCTAAGTGAAATTTTAAAGTGACCTATGTGAATGAGTTTTCTGATCCATATCAAGAGGTCTTTTTTGACACTAATGGGATGTCTATAAAAGGCATCTCCTTGCTATATATACCTTAGTTTTTATTTCAGGTCAAGCACTGAGATGAAATGTTCAGCACATAGATAAGATCAATGATTGATGACAGACAGATAGATAGATAAGTAAAAGTATCCCTCAGTAGAATTTCCATAGAGCACTCTGCAGCAGGACTCCTTTATGCATGACACAGAATCCTGAGCACTGATTTTTTTCTGAACTCTGACTTTTCTCAACACTTAAGGAAAGCAGTCTAGTCTAGGCACTGTGATATTATTTGTGAGATCGTTCGCAGGACACAGAAAATCTTGAATCCAGAATTACCATATGCCATGAAAGCCACTTAAGCCTGTCAGCTGATCTAGGATGACATCAGGTCTAAGTCATCTCTTCATTCACCAGAATCTTCTCCTCTTTCTCTCTTCAAAGAGACAAGATCTAACAATCATTCTTCTAGAAGAACTGGATATAAAAAGCTTATATTAGGGGACAAATAAAAGAATCACACTTTGTAAAATAGTTACACATTGCATATACACAATAGAATAAAAAAACAGATGGGGTTTCATTCATTTATTGTGTACATTTTCTTCCATCTTTAGGGTTTGTGTGTGAATTCTGTAGCTTATTACTTTCTTAAGGATTCTTTCCAACCCAAATATCTGTCACTGCCGAGACTGAACACTCAAACAAAGTGCTGACATTAAACCACAAGAACCAATTTTCAT
The DNA here is from genome assembly GCA_004320125.1 of Scolopax mira. NCBI lineage: Eukaryota > Metazoa > Chordata > Aves > Charadriiformes > Scolopacidae > Scolopax > Scolopax mira. Next base: position 8,962 of record BJBW01007752.1, read on the forward strand.
AGAGAGCTATTTAAGTATTCTAGAGCAGCAGGTTTGTATCAGCCAGGCCTTAGGGTATTTGTGATTTGTATGGTTTTAACTGGGTAAAAAAAAGAAAAAGAAAAAGAAAAAGAAAAAAAATGTAGCTGATAGCACAGATGAATGCAAAAAGCAATCTGAAAAGATTTTAAGAATAAACCTGCTATGCTGCGTCTATTTCTTTCTCACTGTTGATATCAGAACTATGATTCCTGTCATCCACTATTCTTTCAGGGTACTTGCTTCAATCTGCACTGAGCTGCTAGTTAAAGGAATCTGTAGGAAATTGCTCTCAAGGTAGAGATACTTTTCAGGGGGAATAGCTATGAAATGTAGCTTTTCATAAGGTACTATAAAATTTAAGCTCAGTTTAAGCTCTCTTTTGCCCTATTTGTCAATATTGAGCTCAGACAGTAAATCAATTGCTTTTCTATATTAATTAACTGATAATTTTGACAGTATTTAATAACCTTTTTTTTTTTTTCCTTTATGCTATTATCTTGGAGGGCAGGCAGACCTGAAAATCATTTAGCCCCCATGCGAAATATTTCTGCAGCTACTGAAAGGCAACATCTTATGAAACTTGTAACACATGAAGTAAAAACATGGAAAACTCTCTGTCTCCTACATTGTTATACAATCCTGATTTGGAAGGATGGATTCAATGAGATTAGAAAAGAGTGTCTTTTTTGCAATCATTAGGTCTTTGGGCCAGTTAGATAATGATATTCTGTATGAACTTGTACCGGCTTGTGAGGCAGATAACTACACTCTTTATGACACTGAATATAATTAATGATTTTCTATTTGTGGCCAAAAAATTAGCTTTAAGAGTAGACATACTGGATCATATGCATCTATAGAATACTTATAACAGTATATTATTTAAGGATGGAGTATAAGATTGACTAGTAAGAGCAATCCTAAATGGGAAATACAGTAAAAATTCTGGGAAATAAGAAAAGGCTGCAATATAAGGAATCTTTTCTGCACTTAATCTTCAGTATTTTTCCTGTTATTGTAAATTATTTTCAGAAAGGACAGAAACTTATTCGATATTAAGAAAATTAATATTGTCTCAAAAAGCAGATACCTAAGAATCTCAGGTAATACATATTATGTTTGATACATTTTTCTAAATGATCAACATGAGGATAAAGAAAGGAATTTGCAGTTATTATATCCTCAATAAGTTATTTATTTTGGTTTCTACCAAATATCATCGGATAGTTTTCCTCTAAAACATGTAATGTATTCCATAATCTAGAGAACCACTAAACACACAGAACATTTGGGGAAAGTTATGGTTAGAAAAAGTTCAAAATGAGGGCCCCCTCTGCATAGAGTACTCCATCTTGTCCAGGGAATAATATCTACTCATTTAAGTGCTTCAGTCATGGAGCCTTATTTAAATTAGTGTTTCTCATTCATCTTTTCTATACAGAATAAAAGATTCAGGTGTTTGAAGAGGAAAGAAGTATAGCCTTAGCTGAAGGGGATATGGGCATTTATCTTTCAGCCAGGATAAAACCATTGTGTGTGGTCATCTATGTTCTGAAGTAAAACAGAAGAGGACTTTGAAAGTCTTCAGCTTTTTTTTTATTACTATTTTAATTATTTCAAGGGTTTGGATTGTGGTTACTCATCCAGACAAAATGTTATATTTTTTCTTTATTTTAAATTTAGTTTGAAAAGTGTTTGTTATGTTCTAAACTTTTTTACAATCAAGGTGAAATTCATTGTGTTTTTTTCCTTAATGATTCATCTTTGCCTTCGTGTTTTATAGCTATGAATAAAAATACAGGAATTAACCTACAAGATAATCACATACAGTAGGATCACAAAAGAGAAACATCATAATTTTTATGTCTTTGCAACATAAGCAATTAAGAGTTCATTTGAATTTTAAAAAGTAGGTAAAAAATAGATACCTGTTCTTTTATTCTTTCAATAAACTTGAAAACATTTGAAAATTAATAGATAAGAAAATAAAATGAGCAGTTCCTCAAAAAATGGCACAAGGAGCAAAGCATAGGGGTTTTATAGGGTAAAAATAAGTTGTGTCAGGTGTTGAAAGACCTGATGAATAACATAGGATTTGCCAAGATAGGTCAAACCAAATTCATAACATTATTCTAGAGAATCAGAGAGGAACCTTAAAGGAAAGAAAAATATCATTCCATATACGTGTCATTTTTACTTCAGTTACAACAGCTGAATTCCATAAAACAAGAAGAAGACAAGGTGAAGTTTTAACTAATTAGTAAATTTGTTCTCAACATTTCAGATTCCATTGTTATCTTTTTCAGCTTCTCATGTTATTACCTGGACTCCTCCTAGAAATTCTTAAGTGAAAACTAATTCTAGGTTTGTTCACATCTTAAGATAAGTATGGTCATTAACAATGAGCTGATTGCTCTGTAATAACTGTTTGAGTATGTTCTTTTACCTTACTTGAGAGTGAAAGAAATATCATAAAAGGTGACTTTCTTATTTTTTTCCTTTTTTTTTTTTTTTAAATGTCTGATTACAATGCATCAAAAGACTGTAGTCTGTGATTATCAAGCTGGCTAACCAATAGTCATTTTAATAAGTGGTGTCATTCAAACTATCATGCTTATATTTAAATGAAAAACTAACAAAGCATGTAAGCTGTATGAAAAATGTTCATTAAGAATGATGTGCATTTTAGGACAGAAATCAAATACCGGGAGGATCTGTGTTTTCTTTCCTTTTGTCTCCTTTTTTGTTCTTAGTCGCTTGTGTACAAAATCATTTTAGTACCAGGATGTTTTACAACTGCTTTCATTTTAATCAACTAAAAAATAATAATTTATAAACATTTTTTCTAGATTTACCAAATACTAGATAATTTTAGAATTTTACCATTCTGCAGACAAGAAATCCAATTGTTACAAAGTTATAGAGTTTGGGGTTTTTTTTCTTTTTTTTTTTTTTTTATTGTTTATCTGATAGGATAAAGAAATAATCTTTTCTTAAAGGTTTCAAGAGTCAGTATCCTGATGATATGCTAATTTGTTGATGAAATCCAGTACAGTTCTTTAATTTGATTATATAGGACATTTTCATACAGTGACATCCTCTTCAGAGTGCATACACATTATTTGTTTATTTAAAGATTAATATAGAATATAGAATTTAACATTGTCCTTCTGGTAAAATAAACTGAGGAATCAGGTAGAGTTTTAATTTCAACTCTCTGTGATTCTGTAATTAGGCCTAAATAATGATTTAAATAATATGGAAGATGTTGGAAAATAGACGAGATAAAAAGAATAATTGAAGGCAAATGGGAGAAATCAGATTTCTAAAAATAAATCTGTTTCATTTTTTGAGGAAATTTTAAGAACATTTAATGGAAATCTTAATAAGTTCTCACAGGAGTTGGTTCAAAGGTTAATGATTTCCTGGATGGATAAAATACATAAGAAATATTCCCCAAATAAACAAAAAGATTATTTTTACAGGCAGGTATACAACTATATTTTTGTTAAACTATAATTGTATTTTCATGTGAAGAACCAAAAGAATGCATGATTGAACTACGAAGAACCATACCTTACCTTGCCTTTCTCAAGTGAACCAGTACCAATTTCAACAGAGTAGTTCCCAGAGACAAAATAGCAAGTTTAATCCTGATTTTATTATTTTTAATCAATATTTAATTATCATTTAATCGTTTTGTATAATAAAATCTGTTCTAAATTCTGAAAGTTTCCTGTCTGCTGACAGGCATACAACTACTTATGGGTCCTGAGACTTAGATGGATTTGTTCGTTAACATTTTAGTTTTGAAGTCTTTTGAAATTCTGTACAAATTTGTTGTTATTGTTGTTGTTTTTTAATGAATTAACTGTTTGAAACAGCTAAATTTCTCCACACAGAGAAACTGAAATGTGACTTTCCTATCCCCAGGCAAACTCCTAAAAATTGTGTTACCCATTGAGTATGCAAGTTGAAGAACTATTTTAAAAGAAGTGTTTTTCTTTTACATATGAACATTCAATTTTTTTTTTTCCTGAATACTGCAAAGCTCTTAATTTCAATGTTTTAAACCAAAAGGTAGCCAAGAGGCGTTATTCAATGCCAGGATTCTACCACGATACAGTTATTTTGAAATTCTGTTTGTCGAGTGAATTAGGCTCGACATTTATAAAATAAATAAATTTTATTTTATAATAAAATAAACTGGATGTCTACATATAAAATAGAATTCTATATGTCTCCAATATATGAAAATTAAATGACAATTGTGTTTTAGATAGAACAAGTATATCTTGAATAAACGCTAAGTACTGCAAATTTACATACACGTTTAATAATTTTAATACATTTCTAAGCAGTTTCATCACAGAGTAGACTTTTAAGTTCAATCATACATTTCTGAAAAGGGCTTGATTAAGAAAAGAGTGAAAATCGTCATAATAGCTGTACTATGTGGTACTGTAATAACATATTTCTTTTACAGAAAAGTTCATTTTCAAAAGGAATTTGACCTTGTGGCCCCATTACACAAGATGGTATCACATACAGTAATGTTAATTCACTGCAGTGGGAGGAAGTCTGATACTGAAAGGCCCTAATCAGTAGGAAAAACAAAACAAAAAAGAAAACAAAAAGCCCAAACCTTAAACATTCCTGCTTGTGATTAGTGTATAGTATTGGGAGAGCAAAACAGTGGTATGTAGTTTTAAAGACTAGCCTTCAGTCATTTTGATTTCACAGAGATCTTCAAAATTTCTAAGTGTTGTTGGAATTGAAAGACAAAAATTATATTTAGAACTAGACCTTGGAATGGGAAGAAAAATGTCTATAAGAAAAGAAGAAAACATCAGAAATTAAGAACAGCACCCTTGAGCAGCTTGGGATTGGCTAGCTATAAAATAATTTGTTGAGATATCAGGAATAATTTTGCTAATCCTCAGCAGTAAGTGATGGATGATCACCTGAATGAGCCATACCATAAACGTGCATATGTGTTCAAGCATATGCTTTATGGATAAAATCTGCTCATATGTACCCCATAAAAATTTGGATAAAATTAATTTTTTTTTTCAATAACAGAAACAGGAATTACCTGCAAAGGTATGACTGAGTTTATAGTCAGGCTACATTATAACATCATTATACTGTATTCATAAATATCCTTATTAAGACATTTTAGTTGTCTTACTCCATATTCCAAGTGATTTGTACATAAATCTACAAACTATACAGCTGCTTCAGTACTCCTCCTGAGCTAATGTCTTCTGATTCTCTATAACACTTACTGAAATTGTAATAACAAAAAAACATACAAAAGAACACCGAACACTGCCAGCTCTCAGAGAATTTCTCATGCCTTTAAGTGTTCTTTTGTAACTGATAATGAACAAGAGTGAGCGAATGCTCTGGTACATTCACAGGCAATACATTTTTCAGTTTAGCTCAAAACTAAAATTTTTCAGTTCAGACAAAATAAAAAGTAGACATAAAAATAATGTATGAACATTGCTTTTAAGCTCCTTTTACTCTCCTATTATTTGAGTGAGACGGTACAAAAAAGAAATCTGTTTCAGCAAAAAATGGCAATAGCCATTTCAAAAGAAATACAGATACTGATACAGAAGTATGCAAGGAAACAGCTAAGAAAAGTCTTCAGAAAATCAGAGAAGAGAGTTGAAAGGAGTGAAATTAAATGTGTTTATGCAAAAGTGCACTGTCTGTAAAGTGGAAACAGAGAAGCAAGGATCAAGACCTTGATAAGGAGGAATTGATTATATTAGTACATGAAACTGTGTGTATACTGCTGTCCATAGCCTTGAATGGAACATAAGACTCTTGGACTTCATCATTTCTCTTCTAACAGCCAACATCACTAAAATCTCTAGGTAAATTGTCCATTATATTTCTGTATTTTAGAGCAAGAAAAAAACAACATTGTGATAATTTTCTCCTTTACTTGACATAGCAGAAGATTTAGCTTACATGATATTACACACATCGTAACACATTAAGTGTAAGTAGAGAAGATTAAGTGGAATCTGTCTTACGATTCACCACCTTCTCCCTATATTTACAGGTCAGATACACAGAACAAAGTTGAATTGCCTTTCTTATTTTATTTTAAATGATTTTATTACTTTTAACTCCAGTTTGAGTTAATTTCATGCCACCTTAGGTGATTCTTGGTCTTACCAACAGTTAAATCAGAGAGTTTTTTCTGTGGCAACTGAAACTGAAAACACAGTCTATCCATCCTAAGTGCTTTTGGCTCTCATCTTGCAGACTAAAACAAGTGCTCCATTAGATATTTAAATAACAGATACAGTGCTATAATATTGTAACTTCCTAATACAATTTTAAGAATATGTTTGAATTCCAAAGCACCTTATGCCTGTGTTGTGTTTGTGGTTTTTTTTAAAGATTCATTTATGATTTATCATGCTTTAAAAGATATGTTTAAGGACATATGAGAACTTTTGGATTCAAATAAAAAGAACCAAAGTTCTGTCGATAAATTAAACTCTGAAATCCTGAAATATGGCACAAATATTAAATCAAAAGTGAAAAAAATATTATTTGGCAATAATAAAAAATCTTTTTCATTTTGTGCCTGAAGAGGCATATTCTGAAACATGCTACTTAAGGTGTCAAACCTTAAACCTTATCATTAGTGAAGGGTTTCACTCTTTATGACTAAAATGATTCTCCATTTAAAAGCAAATAATAATCGTATGAAAGCAAATTTTTTTTTAAAAAACCCACTTTATTATCATTATCCACAAGTACTATTGTAATGGGAAATAAGCTAGATAAACCATTCAAGAATGTTCTCATGAAGTCAGTTATCATTACTAAATCCGGATAGATAGTTTTCTTCCAGAACATTTGAATATGAAAATATTTATAATACTGAAAATACAGTTTCTAGTGAAACACAGAGGGAGAGACATGAAAAACATATTAGAGGAAGGGAGGAATATGCAAAGTTAAAAAAATTAAAATATCCTAATTTAGGCCATGGTCTTGAACAGATTGCTAAAAGGCAAATAAGGCACTATGAGATTGTTGTGGCTGTGTATATGTGTCGGGCAACCTAATTTTTTGTGAATTTTTCAATATGTTTGATTTATGTCTATTCAGAACAGGAACTCCTGACACGTCTGCAAGATGAGATAATTTTCTTGCCTAGGTCTTTTGCATCTTACTGATATATGGAATGCAATTTAGGCAAATATTACGGAATTATTAACAAACTTAAAGTATGTTAGAAAAGCTACAACAGCTGCAGATAAGTAAGATATTTTGTCAACTATATCCTTCAAAAAATGTTTTAGTGAGTTCAAGTCTGCAACAAATCTCTTATCTCTTAAACTGTGCTTTATCTATGTTGTGAACTCACTTATCTCTGCTATATAGCATACCCTTGTAAAATGTTTATTCAGTTTTGCAAAGGAGTTGTCAAGTAGTTGAGAAAATTTTATCCCTATTTTCTCCTAGAAAGCATATAAAAAGAAACAAACAAGTAAAATCTTGCTTTGTTATATGTATTGGCCTGTAATAATGAAAAACCTGACAATTTTTGGTGTTTAGTTCTGTCTATTCTTCATATCAAACCTAACTGGTGTAAATGTCACGTTTTGTGTTGGCAAATACAAAGCACATTGATGTAACACTTCATGTAATCTTGTTCCAATTTCCGCTTCTTTAAAACATTTTCTGCAAATGCCAGTAATGACAGGAGTGTACCTGCATTCCTAGTGCTGTTTCCATGGGGGAAAAAATAATAATAAAAAAAAAGAATGTTGGAAATAGCCAACTTATTTCAAAGTGTTTATTCAAGCTATGTCACTTTGCCAGTGTTTTGAAATGTCAACTGTCATGCAAACAAACCCGAAAACCCAAAGCAGAATTGTAACTTTTTTTTATTAGATGAGCAGTAAAAGAGAGACATTGTTTATTGAAAAACTGAACATTGTTGCATGTCTACAGACATGATAGAGCTATGCAATGCTACATGTCATGCATGTCATACATGACTGAGGTTAGCTACCCTACCTGCCGCTCCAACATCAAATCTCTTTTTCAATATTTATTTCTGTTGAGCACTTTTGAACATAGGCTTCATTAACAGAGACTTCATTGGCCATGAGCACTGGCAAAAGGAACTATATCTCAAAGACAAAAGCATGTTTAATATCAACCATAAATTTTAGGCTTATGTTTTGCATATGGTAGTCCTAATAAGCTCTAAATTTCACATAAAACACACCTATCAGACCACTACTAAAAACAAATTACTGGAAAAAAGAGTTTCAATGTTGAAAGTTTTCTCATGAAAAGTGACTGATCTCAGTGAACTCAGCAGAAGTGAAAAATATGCTGTCTAGAGCTAAAATATGCAGTCTTATACAGATTGTTTGAGTTTGAATTAGGAAAACTCATGGAAGGAAAGTAAAGAAAATAAACCACCTCACCACTGAAGACTACCATAAGGTCAGAATGCAGAATGTTGAGACTAACCAGGAAAATCTGGACTCAGAAGGAGAATACTGAGTGTATGAATGGACATAATTTTATCACTTTGCATTGCATCACCATATTTAGGGGTTAGCATTGCATTAAGAATTGTGTACGGTTGTGGACCATTGGAGGAAGGACACTTAAATGATCCAACGCATATAAAACAGGTTTCATACCAGGAGACTCAACAAACTCAGTCTTATCAGTTTATTGAAGAAAACTTTGACAGAGTACTTGATTGGTTTATATTAATATTTGTCCTTAAAAATTATATGTCCTTAGGAGGCTTTTCTGTCATGAATGCAGAGATATGATAACATGTGGAGGCTGGAATTTGAACCTATTCAAATTCCACCTGAACATAATCTTATTCCTTAACAATAAGTGTAATTTAAGGACTAAAAGATGATGCCAATAAAAAACCCAGTTGGCTCAGCATCCTAAAAATAAGATTAGATATATCTTTTGCTAATCGCATGCTTTCAATCCACTTCTGAAGGAAAAATAAATATGATGATGATAAGCAGTTTTTTTATATGCGTTATCATATTCTAAATGAAATGAATAAGTGAAAAAGATTACAGTACCCAAGATCTTGAAAGCATTTTCTTATTATTGTCTTTTAAAATATGACCTCCAGTTATGAACTAGATTTCTGTAGTGCTGGATGCGTGCATACAAAGTGCAAAAATGAAAGAACGTCTGTTACTAAAATATAAGAAAAGAATAAGAAGATGAATATATATATATATATATATGCCAAAACACAAGGTGATATCAATCACCACTCTACACAGTGGTGTTAGAGTACCAGCACTTTTCCATTGTTCATTTTTTTGTACCTATCTCATATTAATAGAGTTTAAATATAAGATTTGAAGAAAAAAAATTAAAAACCATTTATATTCTTGTAGTGATTTTCCAGGCCTGGTGGAAAATCTTGGAAGATATATCTGACCTATAATGTCTTGCAATCACTGGAGGAGGAATTTTTGAGACAAGATCTGCAAAAAGCCTAAGTATTCTCAGCTACCTCCATATGCATTCCCAGAATTAGATGTTTAATAAAGACACTTAACGCAAGTTGGTAACACTAATATTTCTACTAGTTACATTACATTATATTACTAATCAGTTCTCACCAAAAAATAATTTTTGTGAAGAAAAATGCAAGACAAAATCAGAAGTTTTTAACCAAGCTATCTTTATATGCAGAATTTTGCATAGTTAATAGAGACACAACCAGTCCCCTCTAATAATGGCTTGTCTCAAACTATCCAAAAGAACAGGAGAATAGAGTATAGATAAAAATAGTTGGGGGTCAACACTGGAAATAGCTATTTCTCTGTTTGTATTGATTTATCAAAATAATTGCCTACACTTCTGTGAACATTAAAAATTTGTGGAAGATAAAATAAAACACCAACTGTTTTTTTTTAAAGAGGAAAATCATGCCTCTAAGCTTATTGTGGTAGTCAAGGGCTGCATAGTTAAATATCACACCAGGAATAAACTGTACCAGCTAATGCTAAGCTTCTTACATGCTTTCTCATTCAGTAAATCTAGTCTTGCTCACAAATTAAAATGAAAAAACGTATCTTTTAAAAAATATGTCACTTCCTGTGCTTACCCTTTTACCTGACAAGAATATTCAAGCCCGGTATAACTGATGTCTAATTACATTGAGGTTTGGATTTTTTTCAGTGTATCTCAGGATATCAATTAAAATTTGCAGCAAGTATCATTTAAAAATACAAGTCTTCCCTCTTTGAAAGGTTCTGGCACTGGTATTAAGACAATGAAAATCTTTAAGTAACTCTGCCAAAGACCCTGCATTTGTTACTCAAGTAATGTTTTCTGGCTCTGTTCATATTAGCTTTAGCTGTGCCAGGTTCTAAGTCATTCACGCTTAAATAATTGGCAATGCCGTTCATTTTCTATAATGAGAATGAAGGTTACATGCACAGTTCTGTAAGCAATATAATAATGGAAAAAACAATAGCCAAATCTGTCATCTTAACTGAAGAGCAGGAATTTCTACTTCTGTCAGTACATCTTGGTCAGAAATAGATCCACTGATAGTATTTCACTGATGTATTAATTTTAGGTTTACCAACAAAGAGTTTAGGGCATTGGCTCCTTAAATCAGTGGTACGTTTTAAAAAGTTGAAAATCAGGAAAGTATATTAGATCTACTTTTTCTTAAGGACTTTGAATATTATTTTTACATAGCCATGCAGATAAACTACAATCATGAGAATGAACAGGCAAACTTTGATCATGGTGTCTTCATGGAAGTTGGTATTCTTTTATGTTCATAGCCCATACATAGCAAAAATGTATTTTATTCATTATGATTTTTAACTAAGTAGTCAGGATACTTCTACACTATACATCACCATCAGGAGCCAATGCACAGTGGTCTGGCTATTAAGTATTGTTGCAGAAGACATAACTGGTGGCGTTTTATCCTTTAAATAAACCACAATCTTATCTTTCACACTATTATGTGACAATAACACATTGAAAGATGGTATTAGTCCGCTCAAGTTCTCTGTTATCCACAGAGATATAAATGTAGCACACAAATAAGACCACAAAGAAAATAAAAGCTACACCTGAGCCAACTATTGAGCAGAAAGCAGTATAGCTGTATCAACGAAGCAAGACAGGATTTGTAATCTCAGGCATGGCATCACACTATACTACTTGAATAACAAAAACCTGTCTCTGTCATGAACTGTTTACTTCATAATAGCTGAAACGCTTCCGTGAAAAGTAGAGGTCAGAGTTAAATCTATAGTCTATGCAATAGAAACTGATTTGAAAGAAATGGGGCAAGGTTTCGGGTAAAAGAGGCATGAGAACTTTAGATCTTTTACGTATGATTGTAAGTATGGGCTGTTAAATTATTAGACAGATGAGAATTCTCACAGTAATTAAATATTTCCCTTTGGGCCCCCCAAAAAGGAATTGTCTGAAAGTACTAGAAACAGGCCACAGTCCTACAACTACTAACAGCACATTATTAAAGCAAAAAATCACACAGCTCTGTTTGCTTTCCCATCAACAATGCCAAAGGAAGGAATTTAATAACAAAACTAGTCATATGAAAATTGCTGCATAGACTCTATACTACTCTGAGGAAGCCATATTCCCAGAACCCAAGAGCGGTTTAAGTCTATGTAGATATTACAAGTAATAAATAGCAAAAGAAATGTAAGATTTCATACAGTGAAACAGTTACTACTGAGAACCTGTGAAACTTTACTTTGAACTAATTCTGCTTTGGTCACTTGAACATGATTACTTGATCATGTGCAGTCAAAGCACATTCAGGGTGCTCCTGGAGAGCATCTTTGTGTTTAGTTTCTTTCAAAAGAAACCCAGTAAGAGTGATTTGAAACCATAATGTGAATCAAAGGAGAAACAATCAGAAAAGTAACTTCAAAAATCTACTTTTCAACAAAACTAAAACAGTTATACAGAGGCACCTTGAGTTCTCCAGGAGACACAGCATCCCTTCAGAGGCAAACCTTTAAAAAGTCTGCAGTGCTCCCTGTGTAACATCACAGACTCCTTCATAAGCTCTCAGCTGTGTCAGTGATGTTCCACAAGTTTGACTGGGAGCAGACACAAACCTGCTGTGCTCTGAGGCAAAGACACAGACTGTCTTTGAACAGAAGCCATACATTTCTCCTCGGTGAAGTGGATTTGTATCTTGCCCATGCTGGAGTATGAGCGGAAAGAGCTGTAAACAGGGGAGGACAAAACACAAATTTGTTTCAGTTTCATTTTCAGCATTGTTTTGAGATTAAAAACTATGTAAAACTTAACATATGTAAAGTTTTTTGATGTGTCTATAAGTCATAGGAAAAAAAAAATACAAGTTTTTCCAATATTTCATTCGGAGCACTAACCGCTAAGTATTAGACAAAAAAGGAACTATCCAAATTCAACCACCCTTCTTCCACAGAAAAAGTTTCCATTGGCAATACTTGAGAACTTTGACCAGAAGTTTCAGATTTTGAGATCCTTAATGCAACTTTTTAATGCAAATTTAGGTGGACATCTGAAGAAAATCACCCATCCCTACTGAAAATGGCAAATGAACAAAAAATGGCAATACACAGTAGACTTGGTCAGTACATATATAATATCTCTTCCATGCATCATATACATGCTTTTTATATGCATTGCAGCAATATAATAATTAAAGGAAAAGTTTTCCTTGAAAATTGCAATCGAGGTTCTAAGTCTATCATCCCCACCTCCTGGGGGTTTAGTGTACTGGGTTCACAGACAAGACAGTATGCCTGGTGACCTTGGGGACAGGTTGCCCAACAGCTCTGGAAGGCTGCCCCCTTATTACCTTTTAGGTTTCATTAGGTTGTGGTTCTCAACCTGAGCCCTTTCCTGACCTATAGTTTCAAGAGTGTTGCAGGTGTATCTGTGCATAACCCATTTAATATCCTGCTTGCTGACATCCCTTAGGACAAGTGGAAATGGCTTCAAGTTGCTCCAGGGCAGATTAAGATTTGATGTTAGTTTGGATTAGATTGGATATTAGGAAAAATATTTACAATGAAAGGGTTACTAAGCGTTGGAAAAGGCTGCCTAAGGAAGTATTTGATATATCCTGGAGGTATTTAAATGACAGGCAGACATGGTGCTTAGAGATATGGTTTAGTGATGGATTTTGTGAGCACTGAGTTGATGGTTGGACTCAATGATGTGAAAGGTCCCTCCATTCTCAGAAATTCTATGATTCTATGATCCCAAAACTTTGTTTGGCCCTATTTCCTCTCACTGGGCCTGATCCTGACCCCCACACACAGGCTGTGTCCTGGCCCACCTTCAGCCCATCCTCAGGTGTTCCCTGGCTCTAGTGGTGGGATGGCCCTGATCTGTCTGCCCTAGGGGACCACACCCCACTGCCCACATCTGGCCCCCTCGAGCCACCAGTCCCACTCTGTCCCTATGCTGAAATGGCTATGCCATTTTGCCTCTGTGATTTCTGTGCTTACATGAATGCCCTTTTTCTCACTTGTGCAAAAAGAATAAATATAGAGACTTGTTCTGTAATTTTTGGTTAAAAGTGAGGTCATATTCTCTACAATAATTATGGAGGATTTGCGAATGCCTAATGGACAAGTGTAAACTCAACCATAGGCTTCTCCAGCCGTAAAGCCTCTCTAATCTTCTTGTAGCTATTACTACTTGTATTACCCGTCAGAAAGATTACTACATAATCTACTGCAGAAATCTCTGGGATGGAAGAACTTTCTTCTAATCAACATCTCCATGAAGACATTACCAAGCAGCAGATGAATTATGCATAAGGCTAGCTTTTACCAAAGAAAAGATTAAAAAGTTTTTATTAAAATACAGTTTTAAAACCTATAAAAAATCTTATAAAACTTCTTGTTTCTAAATCCTCTTGCTTCTTTTTCTTTTTTTTTAACCGCTTACACTTTAAAAGTTTATCCTGACTGAAAATTCACAAATTTTAACAAATATCCACAAATTAGAAATTACGTCAGCAAACCCTACTGACTTCCTGTCTAATCACTTCTGTTGCAGTGACTCAACGTGGCACTTTGGGCTCTGTCTGTGACGTGACGCTGCTGTCAGAACCCATGTGTGTTCTGGCAACAGAAGAAAAGGTCTCAACAAGCTGGCACACCTACTTTTCATATTTTAGTGAACTCTAATAAGTCATTAAAAACACCACAAAATCAAAAATATTTTTCCACTATAAAGAATCTTGCTGTTACAGTACAGTAATTGGGTGGAACCAGAGATTAAGGAGAGATATGCCTTTACTACCAAAAGATATGCCTGCACTATACATCAGCTGATTACCTCATGAGATGTGGTTTTAAAAGAATTTAGAAAGAAATTCATGAAACACAAAGAGGAAAAGTCACACTCAGTTATTAATAAATATACATTGTAAGCAAAGTTAGCATATATTTAGTATTTTTACCTGTATTTCTATCTTGTGTGGGGTATTACCTATTTGCTGATAAACATCGCAGATCTATAGACTTTATTCTTCTTTAATTGGTACTGTGTTGTTTCCCATGCTTCACATAGCACAGCACCAAAGTCCAGCACAATGTATAAAGCAAGACAAGCCTGTTGAGTATTTGATAGTATCCATAGGAACTTGTTATAAAAGCCTTCAAACTTAAGCAAATAAATCCACTTGTAAGCTATTTTCTTTTTCTTTTCCTAGTTGCTTCTGTTCATCTTCATGCATGAAACAAAATTTTGTGCCTTTAACCTGCAAAGGGCACCTTTAACATGACAAAAATCTATTTTGGAGAATAATTATCTTCTCTTTGTTTCATGGGCTCTAGTTTGTAAACTGGGTGATCATCTAAGGGAAAAAGTGTTAAAAGGAAAATAAACATTAAAAGCTCAAACTTCTCTCACACACTCATATGGTGTATTTGCTTTTGAAATTTTACATTGCCATGGTATTCTGTCCACAGTACGAATATCATGTGCCTGAATGTCTATAGGACATAACAAACAGCACAGCAGTACACTCAGCAGGACCATTTCATTTCATGTATCATTCACAGCTTGCTGCTGTGATTCCAGAACTCTCCATAACTTTCTCATAATGTTAGAACAACAAGAAGTTGTAATTGGCTTTTAATCCTGGGAAGGTTTTTCAGATTTTTACTTCTTTGGTTTTGTTGTTGTTTCTCCTTTAGAAGGATAGATTTTTGAAGTTTGGTTTTCTAATAAGAACTATTGATATAGTTTGGATGTAGGAATTTTTAAAAATTTAAATGTTACAAGATTTCAGAGAGGTTGTTGCTGTGCATTTATACAATAAATGGTGTTACATTTGTGGATTAGCTGCAGGTACAGTTTACAATTAATAACTGGATTTCAGAGCATGGGACTGAAACTACATGTAAGGGCCTCTATCTGTCATTCATAGTATTTACATCTACTCTATTACTGAAAAAAAAAAAATATATATCAGTTTACAATTTTTCCTTCCCATACTAGGAAAGCAGAAATATGAGACACAAGGCTGAGGGCAAGATTTCAGATCTACAAGTATTTAGATATCTACTGGCATCCTGGAAAAGTAAATTAGATGGCTCAGTATCAAGCTTTCAGAAAAAAAAGACTAGTGTCACAGTAAAAAATACATTAAAGCCAAACATCATGTAGTTTTTTGATTAATTGTTGCCAAATGCAAATTTGGTTGATCTTTTAGGATCACCTCTTTGGGGCACAAGAATGGTCTGCTCTTTTCAGGCAAGTGTGGAGCAAGGTCAACATAGATGAATGCTGAGCTCAAACACAAAAAGGAATGGATGGTGGAAGGGGGTTAGGCTAGATGGGAAGAAGGCAGAGACATTGACTGCTCATGTAGGAATGGACAGAGGAAAGTGAAAGTTCAGTTGGAGCTGGAACTAGTGATGAAGGACAGTAAGAAAGGTTTCTCTAAGTACATTGTGTGATTGCATGCTCCCCCTTCCCAGGCCCCAATCTGACCTTTATCTGCCATAAGTCTGACCAAGTGGTAACCCCCTGTGGTGGTCACAAAGAGTGCATCTAGTCATGATGGCTGCACTGGGCCCAATGTGGTCTCGGTGAGACAGATAACAACACAATAGCCAACGGCTAACTTGAGTGATGCTGATATTGTGGTCAGTATGCAAATATGACTACAGGTCAATTATCTTAGCCCCATAAAAACCAAACTGCCTAAGAGCCCTTTGAAACCTCCTGCATGGCAGCATTTGCACACCAGGATCTCCCCTTGAGCAGAGACGCCACTTAAGCTTACATGTGCTTCTCGAGATTCAGGGATTCTTTGCTACAACAGATCTTAGGTGAGTTGCTAATAGCATGCTAAACTTTGAAATCTTAGCTAAGTGATAAGAAGTATTGATTACACATATATAATGCTTTAAACATTGTTGACCAAGTCCAGGACTAGGATTGGATACAGCCATACCCAGACTCCTCTCTGAGAAGGAGTTTAGAAAACCTCATGGCTCAACAGGAGGGTCTCCCTGACAGTTCTGTCTGACTCTGTCCTCTGTGTAGTCAATAACTGTGTGCCTGGTCATCAAACCTTGTTATAACAGTGTCACATTTACCATCAAACTTTGTTAAATCCCTGTTTCATATCAATAAAAGTATTGTATTGCTGCTTTTCTCTACAAATTTCTATCCATGACACATTGTCAAGAGAAAAAAGGATGGACCTGCTTGGTTGGGCAAGGAATCTAGTGATGATAATTCAATGGAAAAGGCTGGGCACTCTGTGCCTTTTTTACCCTCAATAACAATCAACTTATAAAGTACATTAAGGTAGGAGTTAGCACATTTGTATGTAAATTAACTGCAAGCCAGGCAGGCTCAAAGTATTTACATGAGACACTTTCTTTGAGTCTGGTCACCTCATTGCTCAAGTCTTTAGAATTCTATTTGTGGCACAAATTTGAACTTTGGTTTCCCAGAAAACTTCAAACCTTTTCAAGGTTGTGTTTAATAAATTAATATTAAACAAATTTATGTTTTAGGAGTAAGCAAAAACACAATCAGGGAATTTAGACCTAGAAACTGCATCTTCTTGTAGCTCCAATACTAGGTGACTTTGCAAAATTCTTTGGGTCCCTAAAAAATTTTAAAGTCATAGCCTGATGTATGGTTAAAGGAGATAACAATGTGATAAACAATGGAATTGTTTATTTTGTTTTTCTAACCCTTTAATATCTTTCCAAATTTAGTCCAACTTTTCGTTCTGAGAAGTACACAGTGAACTTTCCAGAAGAAAATTTTGCAATCATTACCATATATTTGTGTTCAGTATGAAAACACCTTTTCCTATATCACAATTACAAAAACATATTTTCTTTCTGGTTTTATTCAAAGGGTTTAAGCAAACTAAGTAGATGTGGTGGTGTTGAGGAACCCACATGGTTCAGGGCTTCAGGTTTTGTTTTGATAAATAGAAAAATGCACTATTTTATTAATAATTATATTTCAATAAATCTTGCCTTAGCACCTACAGATTTTTAGACCAGTAATACCAACATGCCTCCTGTTGTTTGCATGAGAAAGGATGAAGGAAATAGCTACCTTACTTAAGAATGACTATTGTTAACTCAGGATATGCCACTTTGCCTTTGTGGTGAAATGTTGTCTCTCTGTAAAGCAGCCTGGAGCAGAATTCAGCACCGATGTTACTTATTAGATAAGCAATAACACAGAGGACATGGGGTTCTGAAGAGTAATCCCTGCTGTGTCCCTGCCCAAGGGCACTGTAGAATTATGAAATTCAACATGGCATATGTGACAGGGGTGGGTGACTTCTTTTAATTATGTGTGCTCTTGGATCAAGGCATCACACAGAACCCTTGGTGCTAGAAACTGGAGCATGAAGCCTACAGTCCAACAATGGACAAAGAATTCTGTTAACTGAGCAGGCCATTGGATAATCTACCGTAGGTCTGCGCTGGGACATAATGAAATCAAAAAACTGATCTGCTGGTGTTAATAAGTATATTTTAAATGACTTCTAACGTCAGTGTAAAATATTCTTTTTTTTAGAGGCCACCAAATGTAATTTCCCACTTGGAGAAAGTAGTCAAAGAAGAGCTTTCTGATGCCTGTATATTTTAAAGATATCCCAGGTCAAATGTTAATTAATTATTCAATTAGATATGCTAATACTTGTTTTCCCTAAATGCACATATAAAAAATTGTGTTTCCCTGTCCCAGGCTGAAAGCATGGCTTTAACTTTTTACATAAATAAACCATAAAAATTGCGCATTTAGTACTTGCTGGACAAGTTTTGTGTGTAGTGCTTTCATTATATTATAACCCTGGCAAAAAAAAAAAAAAAAAAGTGTTATTCTTTGTTTATTGTTATGAAA
This sequence comes from Scolopax mira, assembly GCA_004320125.1. Taxonomy (NCBI): domain Eukaryota; kingdom Metazoa; phylum Chordata; class Aves; order Charadriiformes; family Scolopacidae; genus Scolopax; species Scolopax mira. The sequence continues at coordinate 27,427 of BJBW01007752.1, forward strand.
ACCAGAGGATTTTTGGCACTTTTTAATTGCCTTCTCAGTATGCAAGGTTACTCGTGTGGGTGAAGGCTGAAATACCAAACTACAGGAATTGCTTACAGTATAGATAACTGTTATCGCAATTATGTGCTGATAGAGCTTTGAAGACTCCATTTTCTTGCACCTTGTGTGGTCTGATCAATAACAACAAAACACCTTGCATGTCAAACATAAAGCATAACACCTCTCACATAAAAGCTCACCTCTGTGAGAGTGTGGGAAAATGGGACTTACAAAGGCACTTGAATACTTGAATGTATGCCTTTACCACAGCATAATAAGTACAAAATGTTGGTGATAGGACAAATAGGGGATGGAATTTTGCATTTTAAGACATTTAATATGTATATTATTTCTATGCTACTTTACATCCGGCATAGATATAGACCTGTGTTTCAACCATGTATTCTCTAGAGTTTACAAAGTGAGAGCTTTCTCATTGCTTTTTTAGTGTTTTAGCACCTAGAAAATCTTGGGAAAGTTAAAATAGATTTAGTTATTTACATATTTAAATTATTAGTATAATTTTTAAAATAAGAATATTGAGATATTTGGTAAATATTTTCTTGAAAGAAAAATCTTTCTGATATAAAGTCCTTTGTTCTCCATATTATATGAATTTCCTTATGGAAAAGCTTAATAGATCCCAGTCGGCATAATATTTGGAACTGGACTTTCAAAAAAAAAAAAAAAAAAAGCAAAGATTTCAACTGAATCTTCTGAATGTTTTGGTGATGAGTTCTGCCTTGCTTGTTAAATGGATTTACATCAAGACCTTGTAAGACAGAATGTCTATTTGCCAAAGAAAGGCAGCATTTCTGCAACTGGACTTCTGTCTGTGTATACTTAAGAAGATTACAAAAATTAGACACCCACTCTTTGAAACCACAGTTAATGAATTACTTAATCTCTCTTTCAGTGACTGCAGTGTTAGTGTGTTCTAGAGGTCTAATCATAGGCTTGAATTTAAAGTCAGTGTAAGGACAGAGTGCAAAACCTGCTGTGGTTAATATATGAGCTCCTGCTTTGTTCCAGAACTGGGGAAGATAAAGATAAATCCTGTTCATGCTAGTGGAAAAGAGGGGAATAAAAGGGACTTTTAGTTTTAACCTCCCTATTTTTGTACTGATTGAAAAATTGGTATTTTTTTCTTCTTATTTTTTCTTTTGAGAAACAGAACTGGTTTAAATATTCAGTTCTTTTTCTATTGTAGAAACATATATACGTGATAATCATAGAAAGAAAGATACGAAAAAATGATAGAATCATAGTTTCTATGTAGAAATTGTTTATAAAATTTGTCTCAAATTTAGCAGGTTTTCTGTTGTGTGTGCGTAAGGGTGTGCATATCTTTTTGTAGTAACATACACTTTCCCATGTAGAACTTTGTGTTATACGACCAAATAGGCTTACAGAAATTTAACTCTTTGCAAGATCCTGTTGTTAACAATTTACAGTTAGTTTGGACTTGTTAATTTTGGGTGTTACAATGACAGCTTGAGCTGGGCTGCTTTTTCCCATGAAACAATCTCTATTGTAACATTCTTGCTTATTTCTTACCAAATTACCTACCGGAGTAGGGTTGAACTGTCGAATACTAGAATCTGGCAACAAGACAAGATAGCCAGAAACCACGTTTCCTTATGGAATACTGCTTGAAAATCTTGATGCAGCTGGATTAAACAACAACTGGGTCAGAACATCTTAATAGTATTTCTACCTTTGCATGTCTTGTAATCTTTTATGGGCTTTGGATAAATTACAGATAAAGAAATAATAAAGTAAGTTCCACAAACCCCACCCTTTATCAAACTAATATCAAAGAGGACTTTAAACGCCCTCTATTCTGTGCATATCGACAGTTGCATTTTAAACCAGGATTGATGTAATTCTGAACTACTGTCTACTCTCAGGTGAGCAGGATATAATGAGATGGAAGTAGGAGGTGATACACATTGATCCTTTTTCAGGTCACGGTAGTCTTCCGAGTGCCAAAAAATTGGTAGCTAACTGCTTCAGACTTCTCATGACAAGAAGATACTCAACAGCTCAGTCATCTTTGTCCAGATGCTGAGTGTCTTGTATTCTGTTCTTTAACCACACATTTGATCATAGGTAGAAATTCCCACCCTTTTAGGCACCTCAGACTATTTCTGGATCTGTTCTGAGATAGAAAACCAAGGCATATAATCCAGTTCCTAAATGAAAATTAAATGAAATGAAAGAGTAAGAGATTGTTTGGAGTCATCTATAGGTAGGGTTTGTATTAGTACCAATGCCAACGCTAAATTATTAACCAAGATATCTTATTGATAACAATTTAAATTGGTGTAATTCTTATTTCACCATAATTGCAAATGTTAAAACTCATGTTTTACAGGTTCTTAGAAGCACAAACAACTCCTTAGAGTTAGTTTTAGAGTTAAGGAATCATTCGATTCCTGAGAGCCCTCAGGAACATAAACCATTCCAGAGGTCAAAATTGTGGAACATTTATCATCTTGCAATAGTACTGAAAAAGAAAAAATATTATGTTATTACTATTTATCTGAGAGTATCCAAACAAGAAGTCTATTCTGTACTTCTAAGAACAATGCAGAGTGTATAAGGGACAGTTAAGGGTCAAATTTACTTTTGCACCTGTGTCATTCTGTCCTACTTTTGACATTGCAGCAGAAGCTGTCTAAATTTAAGCAGCGTGTTTACATCTTACTTTTATTATTCATACTTACCAGAAACTCCAGAATTTTCCTGCTGAGAACTTCTACTTTAAGCATGCTCTGCACCTTGAGACTTGTCCCCATTTTGTGAAATAATCCTCATAAAAATGGTTGTTTTCTTCCCTTCACCAGAGAGTTTTCCTCTATTCAGATCTAGGGGTTTAATGTCTCTTTGCACTTAGCAATCAAATAAAAAACAAAAGCAACACATCTTGACAGGCTGAGCCAACTCAAGGATTCTAAATACTGTAAAATAATTCCATTTTGTCACCTTAGAAGACTTTCATTGTCCTCATTGTTGGAATAGAGCAACTCAGCTTTGCAGTAGTATCAGAACAACTTTTTATGTTGAGCTTGTGGAGAAATTTGGGGGGGGGGGGGGGGGGGGGGGGGGGGAAGGACACAGAGATGCTCACAGCAAAAGGAGGCTTCTGACACCTGCAGTTCCTTCTCTTGCAAAGGATACGGGCAGCAGCTGGGAGGAGCTGCACCATAGCTTCCAAGCTATTTCTTTTCTGTGATAGTAGAAGCAGAAAAAACCCTGCTCTGTAGAATCATAACATGGGCATCTTTACTGAAATAATTAGGATGGTTGGTACTTTGTCACCTGGTGAGATCCCCAATTGGCTAAGCACAAATGTAACTTTGCTCATGGTACATTATCCTTATAACTGACGTGTTTAAATGGCGTAATAGAAGTTTTACAAAATGTTAGGATTTGATCAGGGTATGAGAAATCAAGGTGTTCAGAATTTCCAAATAGAAATTCCATGTGGAAAAAAAAAAAAAGATAGAGGTAGCTCTAGGGCTGCTTGAAAAAGCAGTCTTTGGCATCTGTATTTTGCTACAATATTTGTTAGACATAGATACTACATAGATAGACATAGACATAGCTAAAATGGTGTTATCATTTTTATATCCTGGCCCAAGGTTTAGCTAACTGAAGAGACTGTGAGAAACTTCAGCAGATGACATGAGAAACTTCTAAACATAAAAAATAAGACAATGAGAACTGACAAAAATTACAGAGAGTAGCACAAGGGATGGATGTGTTTCACAGGTGATTAAGGGGGAGTTATGCAACCTGTGGACTGACGTCCCAGCCCAGACTTATCCCCACAACCCAGCCTGGCCATACAGGGCTGTATCTGACCCCAGTTCCCTTCGCTGGGACTGATCCTGACCCCAACCACCCCTGCATGCCATAGGGAAGCCCATACCACTCCATTCTTACCCCCTGGGGAATTACTATATCAAGTCATTAACTTCTGTGGGATCATCTCTTTGAAGATCTCAATTTGAGAATTACTTCAGTGACTGGCAAAATAACAGGGTTAAAGTTAGAAGCTTTTTAATATTCACACAATTCTAATTGATATGAAACATACTTTTTTCTTTCTTATTTTGCAGTTGCTTTTTTTGAGAACTGGTGTTCCTTAATTTTGTGTAATAAACTATGGATTTAAATGGTGTAGATAATATGACATAATTCATCTTGAAATATCAAAACAGGAACAAAAAGCACAGTCAGTAACATGACAGAAGTAAGCGCCTTCCTAAAGTGGATCACAGTATGTCTTTTATGATTATTGATTCTTTTTCCCCACAAAGCTAATCCTACACTCTCTAAGCATTTATTGCTGTATGCTTCTTCTGTGAGCATCTAAAAATAGAGAATTCAGATAGCAGATCTGTTCTGATTCTAGAAAGAAATAAAGTGAATATAAAAAGTTTCCAATAGCAACCTTTTTATTGTACTATTGTTAAGAGTCTGGAGCATTTAAAGTGATATTCATGAATAAATGAAGGATGCAAGAGGTTTTTTTCCTAGAACTGCTACAATTATATATCTTCTTGTTTACCTATGCGTATAGGAACATATTTTCTTTGTCTCCATTTTTAATATTTTTCTTTTCTTTTTTGAGAAAATGACTGTTACTTTTCTGACAGTGAAATGTTTCTGATTGTCCTGAGGTTTGATTTTGGAATATATGCCTTTGAATCTTTGAAGTGGGAGATATAGTTTGTCTGTAATCAGAGCTGTGAGCCAGTCATGGGAAAAGCAAAATAGTGCTCTATCCCTCAAAGAAGGAATTTGTTGGCATTCAAATTTGTCTGTGTAGCTCAGAAACAGAATATGCAAACCTTTCGTCATCAACAGTTTCTGTCAGGGAAGAGCATAGCAATGCTTGGTTAATGGTTCAGGGAAAAAAGGTGAACCGCTATGAGAACTCTGGTTTCATTTATTCTATTCTAATATCTTGTTGCATGTGGTTTCATTTATGGGACCGTTTATCATTAAGTAATACATTGTTATTCATCATAGTTCATAGTGGTTTTGTTGGTATGAACTTCTAATGGCCATCTGTCATCTATTTAAATAAGTACTGCTTTCAGAAAATTCAGGGATATTTTTAAAATCTATTCAAATGCATGAAAAATAAGAACATGTTACTCACGTCCATGGGATTTTAAGATTAAATTCTCCTCTAAGTTATACTATAATTAATTTGGATATATTCTAGAATAATTGACAGGTGTAATTGTCTCTTTTCAGCTTCTGCATTGTAAAACCTAGATCCTGAGAATTTCATGTAATGGTTTAGAAGAAACAGCTAACTGAATTTGCAGAAAAAATTGTCCATTGTCTCTGAAAAAAAAAAAAAAGAAAGAAAAATGCATAAAATTCTTACAAGACACAGCATCTTTGTGATTCATAGCAATTTACAGTTAAATAGTATTTATTCAACAAGTACAACGTTAAAAAAAGACAGATTACAGCCAATTTGTGGTTTTTGCTGATACTATGGTTTTATACTCTTTTTAGAATGGTACTTTCAGTTCCGCAGTGGTTTTCCTTGGATTTTTTATTAGTTCTAGTAATCTAGGAAATATATGCATGCATAGGTAAAACATATGTGCACAAGTATGTGTTGCTGATTGGTGAATTTAGATGAGAACAATATAGTACCAAATCCAACGTACCCCTAATCTATATTGTATATCATACAATTTATACTATGAATCCACTTGTTTTATTACATGAGAATACAGGAAGATTCACCTTCTGAGTCCTGTACCATTGGTCTCATCAGCACTGTCTGGAGAAAACCCCCTTCTGGTTTGTCATCTTTAATTTTTGAGAGTCTACGTTCTCAATCCAGCTTTGAGAAAGGAGATTAGGTCTTTTCTTTCTTCTGCTAACGAGTGTTAGGCACCAAGAGAATAGAGATTCAATCTGGCAAACATTCAAAAGTTTCAGGCTTTAGAAATGCTTGGATTAATAGGCCAACAATCAAACAAGTTTTACAGTCCAATGAGGAAAGAAATACAGAAATGGACAATCATCACAGGGTAGAAACAAAGATCTGTTGCTGGTTTGAAGCATAGACAGTATTAAATAAGATTAGAATAAATTTGAAATTTTGGCAGACCCTCAGATGAGACTTGGTGAATATTTTCATATCAATTCATTTCTTCAAATTGTATGACCAAAATCCCACTAGTATAATTACTGCCATGCCTCAAACCCAGTATTTTCTGAGATGTTTTTTACTCTGAGTCTGGTCAAAAATGCAAACTGGAAGCTCATGTATTATTGCTGTCCCTTGCCTAACACAATGAATCTGAATAAGAAATTGCTAGGACTAAATACCTTCTCTTTAGAATGAGAAACAAAGTTCTTCATCTGAATGTCTTTAAACTAAAAACCCCTGTAGAAAACTAGACAAAAGGAGCTTTAGGATATAAAATATTAAAACTATCTATCAGAGAATGCCATAGGACTTCCAATGGAAAAAATATTGGAGGAAGACATATTCAATACGTGTGCTGAAGGTTAAATTTCTCTACATAAAGTGGATATTGAGATTGTATTAACTGTTTACCAGTCCCTCTCCAAGATGAGAAACTCTGACCAGGAAATTTATAGTTCTCACAGGTAACTTTTCACTGGAATTTTCTAAAAAATAGAATTATGTTGTTCCTACAATGTCAAGAAGCAAGAATGAGAATAGAAACAGCTTTGAAGTGCAGTATTTCTTTGAAATTGTCCTTGTGTCCTGAAAAAATTGATAACGTTAATACTGGAGACAAGCTTAGTATTTCTTTGATGAGGGAATCACTTATGTTAGTACCAAGATTAATTTTTCAAGTAAATTGATATTTGCCTTTGAATAAACCACTTCACTTTTATCACCTTACTCATAGTAATTAATTGTCAGCAAAGTACAAGATATAAAGATATAAGGGTTATAAGGAAGATATAAAATAAGGGTTAGTAACACCATTATTAATTTTCATTATTTTTTATTTTTCATGGAATATATGAAATAGCTTTTGTAGGTAGGTCTTTTTTTTATTTCTGTGTGGAAATATTATGAAATAGTCTGTTATTAGGATTATATACACATACACACTTATTTTAAGCAAATATAGATTAACAATACTTGGAATGATGTTAACCCTATGAAGTGAGACTATTTTTGCTCCTGATGTCAGTTAGAAATACTTATACAGTTAAGAAACCCTGCCCAGGGCATTTCCTGGGGATTAATGAACTAATCGCCATTTCGGAGAGTAAGTTTGCTTGAGGCAAAGCTGCTCATTAATTCCCAAGGAAGTATGTTGGGTTGCGGTTGTTTTATTTTTTTTGTGGGGTTTTGTTTTGTTTTTCTATTAATTTATCCACAGAGTAAACTCTTTCAAGTTTCTCTGGGAGCAACTTCATTTTACACTATGCCACAAGCATATTAAATTTGAATGGGTGGTTCTCCTATATTAAGTATTCATGCAATATTCATTACAAACACAGCAGTATGAGAATTTTTTATCTTAATTCTTAATCTTCTGTCAGGAATGCTAGTATACTATGTTCCTAGCCCTTCCCTGACAAAACATTTATAACACATTGAATAATATCAAGAAGAATCCTTATACTGAATCACCTGAACAATGTAACAAGCCTAAATAGAGTGGTTTCCTAGACAAAACAACATGGACCATCTAAGGATATGCTAAGGAATTAACAATTACATTGGTTATTTTAACAAAATTAGAGGCCAATTGCTGAAACTAAGTCCAAAATATTTGTGATAGCACATTTCCTGCATAGCAGAAGGATATATCTCAGATATTCAGAAGTCTAGGTAACCCAGGATATGGTACTCAGCAGGAGCTAACCAAAAATGAATCATCATTCAAATCTCTGTCTCTAACCTGCAAAATTCTTCTGTTTTAGGAAAGATAAAAAAATCACATTGAATGAGATCAGGTTTATTTGTCTTCTAAATAAAGCAAAAAGCAAACAGAAAACAATCATGGGGTTTTTTTTTACTTATTATATATCTCAATACCTATCAGTTAGGTAGATATGTTTTTCTTGTAGACTAGATTAATTAATATGAGCTTTTCTTTTTATCACGGAGTTTAAGTGAATCCTTCCCAGCAAATGGGATAAATGATGACAAAGAGCAAAAGTCACTCTCCTGGTAGATCTTGTCTTTTGGTTGGAAAAAGAATACACATTTTAGTATTTATTCAATCTACTTAAGCTGTTTGGAACTTTATTATGTCTTAAAATATAATAAAATATGTGCAACTGAAGTTATACTGGTTTACTCTCACTGAAAACATGTGAATATAAACAATTTTAGAGATAATAAAAAGGAAATGCTTCTCATGCAGATCAGATTCCACTTGATAAAATAAATTATCACTCATTTAATTCATTAACATGTTCTATGTCACGGTTTTGCCTAGAAGTTGTTTTAAGGAGCAGAAAAAAAAGGCCAAAACCAAAAATGCATTTTATATTGCAGTAACATCTAGTAAAATGTGGTAACTTAAAGGTAGAGAAAGATCACAACAGTATGCTCCCCATGATTTTTTGAATATATTGACAAAAATTGAAACATAAAATCATCTATTTTGGAAGGGAACTCGAAGAACATCTGAGTCCAACTGTTAACCTAAGACTAGCAAACCCAACACTAAACCATGTTCTTCAGCACCACGTCTGCCTGGCATTAAAATCCTTCCACGGATAGGGACTCCACCACTTCCCTGGGCAGCCCATTCCAAGGCTTGATAACCCTTGAAATTTTTCCTAATATCCATCCTAAACCTCCCCTGCTGCAACATGAGATCATTTCTTCTTGTCTTATCAACTGTTCCTTGGGAGAATAAACTACCCCCCACCTTGTTACAACATCCTTTCGAGTAGTTGTAGAGATGTTTATTGAAAATGTTCCCCTTTTTAATACTTCAAAACGTCATCGGACTGTTGTGGGAGCATATGCTAACTTTTACAGATATTTTGGCAATTTTTCATCCTAAATGCTTTGAATTATGATGTAAAGATTCAATACAGTCTAACACCTAATAATGCTAGTGCTAAAAAAATAAATAAAAATTCCTTCTTTATCATTTACCTCTACAGACCAACAACATACTGCATGATTTGAAGACCAGATCATCTGTCTCTGACCAGGTGGTAAACAACCAGTGCCTCTAATGCAATATGCGGGTGCCCTCACTTCTAAAAGCTGCCAAGAGCCTGATAACAAAGATTCTCTGCTGGTGATAACTTTTAATTATGTTTCAGCTGTGTACGATGGAGAAGTTGAAATCGTAATGTTTCATAATTTTGGCTTCTGGCCCTTTTCTTGCCCATCCCCAGATATTTATTGTTGTCCTCAGGGGACCCATCTGAACATAATCTAAAGAAAGAATTAGAAACACCGTGGAAGTAACTAATTTTTGTAATTCTGTGAGAGAAATAGAAAATTAAATTCAGAAAGTCCTGTTTATTTACATCTCTAAAAAGGTAACATTAAGTAGAATGATATTTTTTACTAGAAGAGGGAGACTGTGCCATTAGCTATTATTCCCTTTGTTTATCTGGAATATTTTAATAAACTCCTTAAGTTAATGAGCCATCCAAAAGTTTAATTCAAAACCCTGTCAAAAAGAAAATTAATCACTAGTAATATCTGTGTGTTCAGAAAACCTGAACACAAAACAGTTTATTTGCTATTGGAAAAAATTCTACAGAGCTTAAAAAGGATTAAATCAGTAGGAGACTATAGACGTTGTGAAGGACAGGGGAAATTTATATATACAGGAATTGCTCTAAACCCCAGCAGAAAATAAGTCACACCAATTGAGTGACATAAGCTGACAAGAATCAACCACCAACTGAATTGGTAATGTTTATTCAGAACCCAGTACCATTGTATTGGAACTGGTTAAATACTCAGATGATGAGAGCAAGAAATGGACATTTACTACTTCTTTCACAGACTAAATTAGCTGAAATCCTGCATTTACAATTCATTTACTTCATGAGCACCTGCTTCCCTATTTTCCTAGAAAAGAAGCATTTTGTCTGGCTTTTGTCATGGTAATGTGAGTCATCATGTCCATTTGAACATGGATTGATATTGCTCAGCTGATGTTTGATTTAATTAGGCATTGCCTACACAGAAATAAAATGGATAAACCAGTATACCATAAGCACAGAAACATAATTTTACGAGTAAAACAGACATTTGACACTCTTACTTCAGCAGAGAAGCGTAATCTTGGTTTAATATCAAACTGTTTCAACAGGTCATTTCTGGAATCAGAGTTCAGTTTATGGTAAAAAAAAAGTTCCCAAGTATTCATCACCTTTTGAGGAAAGTATTCTACAGTGAATTAAAATTTCACTGGCATTGGTCACATAAGCAATGTTTCAATAAAGGTGTAGAGGGAAATGTTTAAATAAGAACAAGAACAGTGTGGAATCCACAAAAGATTATAAAACATTGGAATTAAGAATATTTTTCATGTCACTGGACTCCAGTCCAAGTCCCTGTGTTTCAATGAGAATAATAAGAATAGGGAATATATATAATAATTATTGAAAGAACTGGACTAAACTAGAGGCTGGATGGTCTCTTGATGCCTCTTGTCCATCAGACAGTGGTCCTAAATCAGATATACACTTTTACACTTTTGTGTCTGTAAGCAGAACAATTACAATAAAATGGTGGAAATAAAAGGAATGATCCTTAATTTACATCATATTGAGTTAGAGAGAAGGGAGAATATCAAGAGGTGTTACAAGAAAGAATACTGAAATACATTCATAGTCATTAAAAACTATACCACGAAGGAACTGTTAATAGTATATATCACTAACTTTCCATTCTTAAATCCTATTTCTAATTTTTTTTTTTTTTTTTATGAACTAAGAAGATCATGATGACCAATGTTTATCAATTGTTTTTAGATGGTATTGAACATCTTTTGGAATTTCTGGAACTTTGCCTGCATCACTCTTAGTATCACTGTGTTATTGGCTTTACTTGAATAAATATGTGACACTTCACCTGTGTTTGAATTGGTCTTTAGGGATCTGTGATTGCAAATTCTTCCAGGCAAATTTTCTTCCAGGCAAACACTGTTCACAGCAACAAGTTATATAGTGTTGGTTCCCACTGAGTGCTTTTGAAATTCTATTCCTAGCTCTAGGCTCTGACAATCTGGCTCTGAAATTTTCTTCTTTTTTGTTCTTTTTGGTTTAGTTTTTTATTGGTTACAAATTTCTGTTGTGGGGTTTGTTCTTTTTTTTTTATTTTTGTTGTTGTTGTTGTTAGATATCACAATAACTATCATCAAACTCTTGTAAAATATACTTAATTTCCTGATTAGAATCAAGCTTGGTCAAAAGGCATTTACTGTAGAATCTGTCAATGCATTTTCTTAAAAGTATATACAAATCTTTTCTGTTATTACACAGTAGTGTGGGCAGGAGATTGGAGATGGCAAAAGATATCTGGGAATCTAAGAAATATTCACCTTTTCTGCTGTTCTTTTATTTCCTACCTTTTTCTTCACACATGTAACAAGGTCTCAAACTTCCTAATTTAGTTCAGTGATTATAGGTTTGAAAATTTTGCCATTGATTAATAAAGGCCACACATTTCATAAAGGAACAACATGTGCTGTTCTTACTTGGTTTTCAACAAAACCTCATGTTCTGAAGAGAATTGTTAATTTCTGATTGGGTTTTAATGATTTCAGTGAAAATCATTATTTGCAGCTATTGAGCTTTCTTTTAAATAGTGGTAACTTTCGGTCTATGTCTTATGTTCAGACTGAGTTATTCATGAGAAAATGGAATAATAATAGGCTCTTCCATATCAAGTTTAATCCTGGTGTTATCCTGAGTTACAAATTATCCTTGACATCACCCTATTAGAAGGTTGCATTCAAAATAAATTGTTCTTGATTTGTATTTGGAAGGTATAAAAGAAAAATATAGCATCTTGAAAGAAAATAATTACGCAAAAAGAAACTTTCCGGTAAAAATCACTGTTGAGCTAAAAAAAAAGCTGCCTTTGCTCTTTTCTCCTCTTTTCTCTTCTTATGTATGTGTGAATCACCCACAAAATTATGCACAAATTCACTGTCAAAATTGCATTCCCTTTTTTATGTGGACCTTCAATAAAATTATTTAGTACAATATGCATTAAAAAATTAGCAAATGAAATTCCACAGCTGAAACAGAATGAGCTAACCTAAAGGGGAAAAGGAAGTGGTATAATGGTAATAGATAATATAAAAAATAAATAAGCAAAGTAGCTTTTGCAGTCTATATTCACTAGGTTAATGGCACAGCACCGGTCATATGTCAGTACAATATCACCACAACTCCAAAAAATAAGTATCTTAATGAAAATCAAGTCGGGAGAACATGCTGCTCAAGGCACATGGCACCTCAGAATCTTGGAAACTAGGAATCTGAAAGGACTGCCTAATGGATTTGGAAGCAGAGAATTCTGTAAAATAAAACTGAGATCTTTCTTTGAGCTTTAGATGATGTTTATATGCCTACATCCCCATTAGGTAAACTACATTCAGTCTGAATTTTTTACTATGCCCTAAGCAATTGATAACAAATATTCTTCTGTCTAACTAATACTAGCAAGAGATTTGCATTCCAAGTGATTCTCTCCAACAGATTTCCTCCCACCTTTCTGAGAGTTTTAGGTATTTATTTCAAAATACCCAATATTTCAAAATGAAACTATCTGGTTTTTCACTTCAGTACTGCTTTAAGTTGGTTCTGACTGAAGCTGGCCTGGCTAAGTTCTATTTCACATCAATACCATTTCTTTTAATTGCTTTGATCATAGAATCATAGAATGGTTTGGGTTGGAAAGGACTTTAAAGACCACTGAGTTCCAACCCCCCCTGCCATGGGCAGGGACACCTCCCACTAGACCAGGCTGCACAAAGCCCCATCCACCGTGGTCTTCAACATTCCAGGCATGGGACATCCACAACTTCCTTGGGCACTCTTTTCCAGTGCAAATGATAAACCCATTCTGAGGTTTTACTCCATCAAGATGCATGGTTTGGGTTGACCAGACCTTTGCAGGGTCTTCTGGCAGAAGCAAAGGTTGCTGTCCACTGCAGAAGAGGAAGAAATCATTTGGAATATTTTACCTAAAGGTCTCAGGATCAAAACCTACAGAATACCAGGCTAAGGTGAAGAAAAAGAACGTTCACATTGCACATGATGGCAAATCTCACAGTGAAACAGAGAATAATGTTTGGATGAAAAGGCTGGTGTAACATGAGGCTGCTCTGCAGGCTTTCATAAACACAGCGGCTTCATGCTGCTTCAGATTCTGCCAGGAGATGTCAGTTTTTAGTTGAATCAGTAACTGGACAAGTGTGTTGATTTCTGATTTTGGTTCAGGACAGACTTCAAAATGAATTTTAGCTTTCTTTTTGATTCAAGAAAAAAATAATTATTCAAACAAATTTACAGTTCATGCATGTGTTATTTCAAATCAATTTCCCTTCAAACAATATTCCTTGTAATCTTTGGACTGGGAAGAGAGAGGCTGTAAAAAGACAGAAAGGACTAAAGTAATACGTGGCTACTGTCAGTACTGCTTAAAAGTTCAGTAAGCTGCTTTCATTTTTCAGCTTCTTTATTTAACATCTCACTTCTACACATGTTTTTTACTAAAAGGATATTTTCATGTGTAGAAGAGGCTGCTTCTTTGGTTAACCTTAGAACATAAAACTATTGTGCATAAATAATTTTAAAGATTTCAAGAAAAAAAAAAACAACCTCATGGCTAAAATGGGTAATTTTCTTTTCATTTGTATTTAGTTTAATTATGAGCTGTTATATTCCACATCACAGGATGAATGATGAAAATATTAGCACATTCTCTTCAAGGAAAACTCAAAGAATATTTCACATTGGCCTTCCAGGCATGTTACTATTTGTTCATAACAATGAATTTGCCACAGTAATTGCTTCAACTGCCAGGTACTGTGACCATAGCACTAATTAACATCTCATAAGACTGTAGTGTATTCACCACAGCAATGTTAGTATGTTAACACTCACTGCTTTTGTTAAATAGGATGTTGAACTTTTTATGGTGTACTTCATGAATTAAACTAAAAAGCTTTCATTATTGCAGGGATGCCATTTTCTAAGATTTCAGCTTTTAAAAAGGCATAAATATGATTTTCAATAATAGTGCATATTTTAATATTCAGTCATTATATAGTCACATATTTAGTCACAGATGTTTCTATCAATCAAAAGAAGTAGAGGGACATTATAGCTTATCCAGATTTTAATTTAAAGATAGCATTCCTTTAAAACCTTAAAACAGTCTCAGAAAATTTGACCTGAAAAAAACCAAAAAACGACAGTGTTCACTGCAGCATGAAGGATGCTCTCAAGAGTATTAAAACATAGATTTTAAAAACTATTCAGTTTAAAGTTTTAAACTACTCAATTTAAAATCTTTCTTCTATTTGTTTGAAAAGTATTCCATAAATAACTTTCTCTCTTTTTCTTTGCTGTCTGTTTAGGTACAATATCTTGGGTAGCATTTATATTGGGTTACTGGTGCCCAGACAATGAAATGGGCCAGGGCAGCATCACTAATTACAAGTCTTCCATATTAAATAAAGTTGCAAATGGAGCCCTATATTTCCAAATGGACTGTAAGATTTACAGGAGACAGTAAAATTTACTGATTAATAGTATGTTACATTTAACTACTAAATAAAATAGCAGTTACCCCCCTGACAAGTATATGCAGATGATTAACAACCACATAAAGAAATAACAGCTACACCTTTAGGTCAAGTATTAAATAAGGGTTTGAGATTACTTTCTGGATAATATGTTTCTTTCAAATGTGATTTTTTCTGAAGAGTTTTGATTGTCCATGTTGCCATTGTCACCAATTGGGTGGAGAGTTGTTCCTTCAATTATGTTTCAAATCACAAGAGTATTTGCAAGTTACTTCTTATTACAAAGAAAAAGCAATTCAATGTACCAGAGTATATTCTATGAAAAATAAAATATTTTACATTTTCTGATTATTAACTCATGCCAATTTGTTTTAAATTAACATGTTAGATATTCATTACATATCATGGATCCTGATACTTAAAAGATCCACAGACAAATCAAGATACATAGAGTTATTTAGAAGGTAATGATTCTCCAAAACACAAATCCCAATATATTTCATTCATTATTCAAGGTAAGGTAGTAGAGTGGTCTAAAATAAATAACTGTAGTAAAAGAGGTAGTAACAGTTAATGACATTACCAATTAATTTTGCAGGGAGTGCAGTAAGCAAACATAGAGAGTCCAAGGAAAAGATTATTTGGGTATAACTAATAGATCCTTAATTTTTGCTTGTGAAGCTACACCGATTTATGTCGTTTTGGACAAGTGCCTTTCTTTTTTTTTTTTTCTCTCACTCCTTTTTTGTTTGCTTGGTTGATTTTTGTTTGTTTTTCCCCAAAATCCTGGTTGAATAATATTCCATACAAAGGTGAATCAGGGATGATCTAATTAAATGATAAAAGATAGCATTAACTAATGTAAACTAGCAGAGGTGTTTTGAAGAGAGTCACATTATGCTGATTTTCACCAGCTGAGGTGATCATATGTTTTTTCTACAGTATTATTAAAATGACTGCAGTACCAATATGAGAATGATTAAAGGAACTGAAACACATGCAGAAAAGAATCACAAATCAGAAAGTATTTAAAGGGTGGGTGGAAGGATGAGGGAACCAGACTCTTTTCAGTGGTTGCCAGTGAGAGGACGAGGGGCAACTGGCACAAGTTAGAACATAAGGAGGTTCCACTCAAATATGAGAAAAAACAGCCTTTATGGCTGCCCAGGGAGGGTGTGGAGACCCCTTCTTTGGGGATTTTCAAGACCCACCTGGATGCCGTCCTGAGTAACATGTTCTAACATGCTCTAGGCAATCCTGCTTCAGCAGGGGAGTGGGACTAGATGATCTCTATGGTCCTTTCCAACTCTAAAAAAAATTCAGTGAAATTCAGTGAAATTTGATTAAGAAGATAGATTTTATGAAGAAAGTTTAAATTGTTTAAATACATATATTCAGATAAACATAATATGGTAAATATTTACATATATTTGTACATTTTAAAAAAAGGAAAATAAGAGATGCTTATGATTAGAAATTAAATTGCATGTAAAGAACATGGGGATAGAAATGGGCATTCTACTATATTTGAGCATTGCAAGGAACTATGCTTCTTAGAGCCTTCAGCTTATAGCCTTATAGAACTAACAATAATAAGAGTAGTACCAAAGGATGCTCCTAGGAATTAGTGGGTAATGAGCTGAGAAAATTAAAGCTTTGTATCAGAAATAAAGCCTATAAAAGCTCAACAGAGACTAAATATATTTTTCTCTATATAGATATATAGTACAATTCTACATTAAGCGTTAAAACTGAAATGTTTGGGTTTTTAAAAATTTTAGCATACTGTAAGGATACTGTCACTAAACCACAATAGCTCTGTATTTTGTTTTGCTTTTATTTAGTAGAAATCATAGAATAGTAGAAAAGTTTAGGCTGGAAGGGATTTCTAGGCATCATTGCATTGAACCATCTATTGAAAGTATAGCCCTAGGCCATGTTATCCTGGGCTCTGTCATGCTGAGTCTTGCATTTTTGGACAGTCTTTTACAATGTTTGTTTGTTCCTAGAGTGAAGAATTCATATCCAGGCAGAATTTCCACTGAAGCAACTTGTGCCGTTTATTCTCATCACCTGGAATCTTGTGAGGAGAGTATCTCCATTTCTATAAATGTCTTTTAGACACCTGAAGACCAAATGGTTCCCATTGTTTCCTTGGGTGAACAAATCAAATTCTTCCACTTTTCTTTAAGTGTCAAATTCTTAAACCTTATAAAAAACTTATATTTTTTTCCCAATTTTCAGTGTCTCTCTCGAACTTGCAGGGCACAAACTGGACACAATATCAGAGGTAGCCCAGGAAGTCCTGAGTAGAATTGGGAATAATTACACCCCTTGAACTGCTGACTATACACTTGCTGATGCAGCTCAGGATATGAGTTGACTTTATTGCTGTAAAAAAATATGCTGACTCATGTTTAATTGGCTGTTCACCAGGATCCCAAGGTCATTTTCAGCAGAAACACATCCTAGACAGTCACAGTGCAGCCTTTAATTTTGCTTGGAATTATTTATTAAGACCCAGGTACAGGGATTTACTTTCATCTTTGTTAAGCCTCATGAAATTTTGGGCAGTCCAGTATTTCAGCTTGCCAAGCCTTCACTGTACAGTGGCTGTTTGTTCTGGCACATCTACTTCTCCTCTCAGTTTGGTGTCAGTCACAAATTTCATCATAGTACATTCAATCTTGTCATCCAGATTGTTTACACAGGTGCTGAACAGTATCAAGCCCTATATTGACCTGCTAGAAGCTCCATTTGGGACTGATCACCAATTCAACTTCAAGCTTGGTATTTGAGTCAATTTTTCACCTATTGTCAATCCATATCAGTTTATCAAGAAGGATTTTGCAGCAGACTTTCAAACGCCTTGCCAAAATCAAGGCAGATGTCATCCACATATACTGTTATACATGGAGCAAGGTGTTACACCAGAGAGGGGAATCCGTTTGGTCAAGCACAACTTACCGCGTTGATTTTTTACAGTCATTTTGTGGTCTTTCATATAATGCTAAGATCTTCTGTAATTTTTCAAAGGACTGAAATGAGCTTTGTGCAAATGACTCTAAAAAAACTGCAAATTGGACAGTTGAATGGGCAAACAGCAAGTGTGTAAATGAAGAGCCACAGTTTCTTGAGCCAGGAAAAGAAAAAACAGTGCTCGATATCCAGGGCAAGTAGTAGGTTTTCTTTCTAGGAAAACAGCAGAATCTCCAGGGGAGAATTCTGCTTTCACAGCAAATTAAATATTAAGAAAATAGTCTGACTAAAACTGTATAACTGCAACCATCTTCATTATAAATATATGCAGTCACCATGACTTGGTATGAATACTGTGCACATGACCATACAAATTATGCATATGCTACACTTACATTTGGCAACTGATGAAAATTGGTTAAATCATGCTAGACAGAAAAAAATACTGGAAAGAAACTCTCGACATACCCTGAAAGCTTTTCCTCTGAGCAATAAATAAATTTAGAGGGAAATCACCTAGCTATTTGCCATTTTAGAGTTGCAGAATTTTCTACCTACGTATTATCTGACACCGAATGCAATGGATTATTAAAAAGTTCATGCTTTTATTCTTCTGCAGTTTCATGAGTTTTATGTGGATGTCCAAACTACCCCAGTTTTGCACTCAGATTTGGGATTTGAATCATCTGATAAAAAAATTTAATTAGCAATAACATTGTTGAAGGATGTATTTCAGGAAGAAATTTTGCATATTTAAAGGCAATAATAATGACCTCTTACTGAAATATTTAATAATTACTTTTGCTACCAGTGGCTTCTTTACAGGGTTCTCATAATATACATGAATGTAATTTTGGGCAAAGAACATAAGGATTTGACCTGTTTTTCACTTTCCTCTTCTATTTCTTTTCTTTCTCTTCTCTTTTTAAACAGCTTTAGAATTGCACTGCTCCATTTATATTTTTTTCATTTTATTTTTAATGGATAATTAACAATCAGTGGCTTTGCAAAATTAGGATCTTGATCAAATTATGTCTTATTTCCACTTTGTCTACTCCATATAGGTTCAGAAAATATAACTTAAAAGATTTATGCTATAAACATCTAAGCAAAGGAAGCTTGAACAGGTGTAAAACTGATTTAATTTTTATATTTTATGAAAATGCACAAGGGCTTTACATTTAAAAAAAAAATAAAGAAGAGCATTTTTGGCTATGAATTTTCTGAAAGATGCTTTAGTTTTTGCTATACAAAATCAGCCTCTAAGTGTTTTTGTGTCAGTTCTTATCTATTTTTATTATTGAGATCCATTCCAGATTCCATCAAGACAAGCTCTGAACTGAGCTTGCAGCGTGCCTCTGCTGCTAACACAGGCTGTACTTTACTCAAAGGTTCAAATATCCATTTTTAACAAATGCAAAAAAACCCAACTTAGCAGACATGAATTTTCTAGCGTAAGGTACATCTCAGATATGTATTTAGACATCTTAGTCCAACAGATTAATTACACTAAGACATGATGAACTATGCCTTGTTTACAGCGGCAGATTGATTAACAAAGCATAGAGCTCTAAAATCTTTTACCTAAAATCTTTTGGGGAGAAGAGCAGAAGACATGGATGAAAAGTGTCCATACAAAAAAAAAAAAAAATGTTAATTTTTTAGAAAGAAGGGATGGCAAGAAGGGAACAAACTTGCCAATATATCTATTGAAAATAGTGCTTCCTGAGCTTTCCTGGAAGTAAATTTACCAAAAGTATTATTTTGATTCTGTCACATATAGATTATTTGAAGGGATGTCTGCAGTTCTCATTTGCACTTTTGCCATGTTAGACAAGTACAGATGAGAAAAATTGCCTATTTTTTGAAATTATGGTCACTATATATAATATACTTCAAAGAAAAGCATTTGATTCCTTGTCATCTAGAACATGAGTTGATTTCTTGCCTTTTTTACTTCTTGATTTTATATTCTAAACTGACCAGTGAGTTTGCTTTATCTGAGTTTGAATTTGTACACTCTAATTGATCATAATAATTTTACCTTGGCTGTCATCAAAAGCACTTTGTAAAATTATAATATGTCTTGTTTCCTTTGAATGTTTTTAATTAAGCAAAAATTATTAAGTTATATCTATACACTAACTCTTGTTCTTTAAAATAACTTCAGGATTAGTGGTGAAAATGTTACTCTTAAAAAAATGTATATAACATGTATCTGTAAATGTAAGAAAATTAGAGAGCCTGTGAAATATGCTGCTTTTTTTTTTTGATCACAGAATCCTTTGGTCTGTAACACCAAAAAAAAAAAAAAAAGCAGAGAAAGTACAACTTGAGAAATTAAAAGACAATATAATAGGTAAGGAGAGAGAATGAAGAAAAAAAATCAATTTTCTAAATCACTGTCTGAAAAAAGAAACTGTGCAAAACCCACTATGCAATTTTACACACTGTACTGTATCCTGCAGAGGGCTGGATTTTTTGGAACACAACAGAAAATGAATTTGTTCTTGGATTTGGTTCAGAGAGAATCATGAGAGCAATTTACTTCTGATACAGTTCCAGTAAAAAGCTATTACGTTGATTGCCATAAAGTTCATCAATTTAAATATGTAACTTTTATTCCTGACTCATCATTTGTGTAAAAATATTCATTCACTATCACAAAGATGCGTGAAATAAAGGCAGAAATTATTTGAAGATCTGTGTTGCAATTGTCAACTCATAAAATCCAGTGTGTCTTAAAATAAGAATGGGTTCAGGATTCCAGTACTTTCTTGCAAACAGTCAATCAGGCTCTAACTCATTTCATGAATATAACTGGTACTATTTTAGTCTTATCCCCATTCACCTCCGCCTCATTTCTTTAAATATTTCTTTTGTTTTAATTTTTATTACTCAGGCAGTCATTGATTGGTGTGTTACCATTTTAAATCCTGAGACAACTCTTTCATTACCCCAGGCATGATCTGCAGGAAACACTGGGAGTCATGCAATCCCACTCCAAATCTACATGGGACTGAAATATAGTCTTATGCCAACCCACTCAACATAGCTGAAGGCAGACAGAAATGGCACAGGAATCTGTAATAAAATCATTGTATTATATCTAGTTGTTTGCTATTGGATACTGACGACAATCCGTGTTGCACTGGGCATAGATAATACCCCATGAATCACTGGCTAACGTCATACAGAGTATAGGGCATTCTCTTGGTGACCACTAGTCCAGAAGGAGATGGAGTAATTGTCTTTTGGAAAATACTTTCTGAAAACCTTCCACCATTATTTTGCAATAGTTGTATTCTTGCTTTCTGGTGGCACTGCAGACTGATCACAGCAACTACAATGGGGCTTTTAGACTCCAACTATGTATTGGCCTTGAAGTAAGATGCAATTCAATCATCTCTCTAGAGCTTTGTATTAAGGAATTCTGCAACATAATAACCACATGGATTTAAGTGATTGTAAGGTGTTATTAAAGTCTTAAAGTGTGCAAGTTTCAGCAATGCCTGTAATCTACACAGGGTAAGTTTTAAAATGCAAAATAAAAAATGGAGGTAAAACAAATTAAAAATAATAATTGTTGACATTTCTTTCTAAATTTCCTTTATCTTCATGAAGTTCAACAAGGCCAGTGCAAGATCTTGCACCTGTGTTGAGAAAATCACCAATATGAATACAGGTTGGGTGATGAATGGATTAAGAGCATTCCCACAGGGAAGGACTTGGGGATAATGGTGGACAAAAAGTTGGATATGAGCTGTCAACATGCACTTTCAACCCACAAGGCCAATGGTACCTTGGGGTCCATCAAACTAAAAGAGTCCAGCAGGTTGAGGGACATGATTCTGTGCCTCTACTCCACTTTGATGAGACCCCACCTGGACTACTGCATGCAGCTCTGGGGCTCCCAGAAGAAGAAAGATATGGATCTGTTACAGCAGTTCCAGAGGAGGGCCACAAGAATGACCAGTGGGCTTGAGAACCTCTCCTATGAAAACAGGCTGAGATAGTTGGGGTTCTTGGAGAAGAGAAGGCTCTGGGGACATCTTACTGCATCCTTTCAATACATAAATGGGGCTTATAAAAAGACAGAGATGTTTTACCATGACCTGTAGTGACAGGACAATGGGCAATGGTTTCAAACTGGAAGGGAGAATATTTAGATAAGATATAAGGAACAAATTCTTTCCTGTGAGGGTGGTGGGGCACTGGAACAGGTTTCCCATAGAAGCTGTGGATGACCCATCCCTGGAGGGGTTCAAGGCCAGGCTGGATGGGGCTTTGAGCAACCTGGTCTGGTGGGAGGTGTCCCTGCCCAGGGCAGGGGGTTGGAACTCAATGGTCTTTAAGGTCTCTTCTAATGCAAACCATTCTATGATTCTATGATTTTATGATTCATACGGCCATAACAAGAATTCCTAGCTAAGATAGGCTGACTTATTACTGAAAGTTATACACATGATGCATGGCGCAATAGATTAGGTACAATATTTTAAGTAACTGCATTCTCAAGTGCTACAGTCATTAAATGCTTAACAATAGCACATCACATGCCTCAAAACAGTACAATCTGCTTTATTAAGAAACAAAACCTTATTAGGACACCTCTCTTAACCACTTCAAGAAGGTCCTTGGAAGTTAAAAGGTCTTCTACCAGTTACTTGTAGCAAAGAAATGACATCTGTGATAGTTCAATGTCTTTCAATTGCACTGCAATGTCAGCACTGGAACTGTGCCCAGGTCTCAGTAGCTGTTCTATAAAATGTACCATAAATTACACCTTAGTTTAAAGTACACACTTTAAGTGTTATTGAAATGTTATTATGCTCAAATGTAGCCATTGAGGGTTTTTGGTAAAGGGAAAAAAAATAAGGTGTCAGAATGCAAACGACGACACGGACAAATTCCATCTCATTTTTAATACTCTGTAATTTTATTCATGTCTTTGCGTTGAATGAGATAGAAGTCAGAGCAGTATTTGTCAGTGTGTCCTTAAATGTAAAAAGAAAGCCTGATATTTCAAACAGCTAGAGAACCCATTTTAGAAATTATTTCAAACTCCATCATCTGTTCCTTTTGTTGTTTGACCTATTTAGTCAGATATAGAGTTCCCTGCTTACCCCCCCACCTGGTTTCTTTAAAATTATTTTTGAATGCTGTGCCACAGTCAAAACCAATATACTGAAGCAATATATTAAAAAGAACAACTTCACACTTCAAAGGATTCTACTATATTAGATGTAATTGTCTTCACAAATTCTTCTGATTTACTATTGGCAAAGTCACCTAAATTTGGCTCCTTTCAAAAAGTATCATTTCTTCCATCTTAGGATGTGTCATTGAAATGTCATTAGGATTCTGAAGTGGTTTTTTTCTATATCTACATTATATGAACTTATTTTTGTAAAAACAGAACGTTTGTATATGGAATGTAAACCAGCTATTACTTGGTGACAGTCTATCAGCTGTTTTAACTAATTATTTAATAGGTAAAAATCAATAATAAAAGCAAATTTGTGATTCATATCAACCCTCTTTTACAGGAGAAATCTAGTAGAACATCATAAAAATCTATGCAAATAAAAGCAATAATTGACTTAAGTAAATAATTTACTTGGGAATTTATACCAGGCAAGTTTACAGCCAATGACTGTAAAACACTTAAACACTACTTTCTTCAGCTACTAAGAAGGCTTGGTCAGGAAGGAAGAGGAAAAGAACTGTATCCAATTTTTGGATGGATGAAAAAGTTTCTTATGAGAAAAAGTATGTAGGTGTTAAGAAGTTATTTCACTATTGCAGATATAATAACCTAAAAAGTTCAGACTTGCTTAGATTAACATCCATAGATCATCTGTAAAATCTGTAGCATTCTACTTCACAATAAAATACATCATCCAGTAGTTTACCTTCTTAGGAATCAGAAAGAAAATTCCAGAGTGCTCTTTAATAATAAACCCCCAAATACATAAAGATGATAGTGCTGAAGAATTATAGGTGATTCCCACAATAGATGACTCAGGATTTTAAACTTCCACCTGCTAGCTGTATCCTATAGCTACTGCTATATTTTTATAAGGTAATACAGACCCCTTTACTGATAGTTTTGTGTGTAGGTGCATGCACACAGTTCTACTCATCTAATGATACCTGTGATATAGTGTGTTTCCCTGTGCTTTGTAATTAGAATAGGACTGTGCTTGCTTAAAATGGGCAGTTTTCCCCATCCTTATTAAAGGATCTTTGTGGCCCTTCTCTGGACTCTCTCCAGTCTGCCCATGTCTTTCTTGGATAGTGTGGATCAAAACCAAACACAGTGTTTCAGGTGGGACCTGACCAGAGCTGAGTAGAGTGGGATAATGACTTCTGTATCTCTGCTCGTGATGTCTTGTTGAGGCAACCCAGCATCCTGTGGGTTTTCTTTTCCACAACGGCACACACTTCACTCCTATTGATTTTGAACTAAACAGAAATTTTGCCCATAAATTATCTTTGATATTGGTTGATTTGGGGTTTTTGGTGTTGGTTTTTTTAATTTTTTTTTATCACCTTAAAAGAACCCAACACTTCATAGTCTGTGCTTGTAGGAAGTCATTGGAAAGACATTTGCTCTCAGTGACCTTTTCCATAATTACACACTCAAAGCAGGATTTTTCTTAAAATTGCTGTGGAAGAAATATATAAAATCAAAACAAGATTCTGTGAAGATTATTAACCAATATTAATTATATTTCTCAAGTTCTGTAGCTAGAAAAGTCATCTAGTTAAGCTATTCTTTTTATTATTCTTTCATTTTCAGTCTTTTGAGCCTGAAGACAGCTAACTTTCTACCATATATAAAATTACTTACTTTCAATCATGTATAGACTTTTATTTTATATTTGGATTTTAGAATATATAAAGAAGCCTTCTCTGAATAATTCTTATTGTTTCTTAACAAATTGCCTAAGCTAACCACAATCCATATGCTTACCTAATATTTTATTTATATATTCATATATGGTCTAGTTTATGTAGGGACTCACATACTTACGGTATGTAAAAAAGAAGCTTCAACATTATTATTGTTTAATTAGTTGAACTGAGAGAAATTTGTTTTTCTTACATTCCCTTGAAAAATCAACATGTATGATTAATTTCAGACTAATTAAGAGAATATATTATACTTGCAGTTACAAGACTCTAAACCTGCATGTATATCATTGAGAAAAAGATGGGAAAGAGTGTGTGAAAACTGAAAAAAGGTTAAGTGGTCTGTGAAAATACCATGTTCTAGATTCACTGCAGTTTTTGTGAAGAGTTCAATAGATAGAGTAAACAGAAGAAATGGGTAAAAATGCAATATATGAACTTTGTGCAGCTCTTTTAGAAAAGACATTGTGTTTGGAGACTATTTAAACAGAAGTGTACACACAGAGAATTGAGGAATAGTTCCATGAAGGTAAGAAATCTGAAATCAATTTGTTTTGAATATATGAGATTACTTTCAACAGAATTGTTTTAATACCTCTATCTAAAACCATACAGTCAATTATATTTTGTTGCTTAAAGTGATTAATTATTTTTAGTTTGTATTGATTATAATGATTCATGGCCATCATGAAGTAAAGCTTAACAGGTCAATGTGAACAGTGCTAGTGGTTTTCATAGCCAGTTTCCTAAGAGAAAAAGATATCTTGTATTTTATTATCTAAATTGATTATTAATAATAATTACTCTGGGGTTTGACCTTCAAAAACAGCAGGAGTACATGAGTTTTCTGAAGATGCATTGTCCCTGTTTAAAATAAATCATTAGAAGGCATCAAAGCACTGGAGAAAAATGTGGAGCTCATTGTTAAAGGCTTTACAGGCATGGCCAGTTACTGCTACAACATCTTGAATCTAAATTTTTTAATATAGAATAAAAATGGTTTGAGTTGGAAGGGACTTCAAAGACCATGGGCAGGGACACCTCCCACTAGATCAGGTCCAAAATTCCATCCAGCCTGAGCTTGAATACCTCCAGGGATGGGGCAGCCACAACTTCTCAGTTCCTTTAAAATCTACCATCTTTTCTTTAATATTCTATGGATAGGTAGAGACTACTTGCAAAAATGAGTTTTGAATAGCTTAAGAAAGAACTGCTTTTGAGCTTAAGGAGCAGAGTTCTGTCTGCCAACATCAGAAAATATTAGACCTTGCATCTACTGTGCATTTTGGCATTCTGCATATCCCAGTTGATATTAGCTCCTTTATTAAGATTGTCTTTGCAGGCAGTGGGACACTAGGATACAAATTCATTCACAGCACATGTTTATTCAGAAGAAGATAGGTCTCCCTGTTGCTGGTGGGGTGATAAGATAGAAGTACTACAAACTAATGAAAATTATGAGACTTCTTTTTCATGTCTGAAATGCCTAAACAGGATATTAGATTGCAGGTTACTGTTACAGCAGGGTTATGAACCAATTAGGAAGCTCATAAGAAAAACTGGGGAATTATTACTTTTCATGAATTTAAAAATCTTCAATTTCATAGCTGGAATGGTGCCCTCAGAGTGGATATTTTGCAGCTATCAGTCTGCTGCCCTCTTCCTCAATTTATTATCAAAGTCTAATTAAAATAAAAAAGTCATACTGAGTACTGTGCAAATCTTCTGTTAGTCCTGTAGCCTCCATTCAACGGAAAAGATGGGATGCTGGATTCAGACACGGTGATTGACAGACATACTCTGGGGATCATGCAGGCTTACTGGATCAAAGGAGATAAGAATAAAACTGTGCAGATCTTTCCTGTCTGCATGGCTGATTCTATTTGTAGAAATAAAGATGAGCCATAGAGGAGATATGCAAAACAGTTACTGCATTGAAGTATAGGTGAATGTGCAAAGAAACTTAGTCAATTGTATGTGAGATCAGGAATGAAACTCTATGATATAATTATTATTGAAAAGGTAGAATCCATTCAGTGCAATAAGAATTTTAGAAGGAAGTTATTTGGGTATCTGGAATTTAATGGTCTCTATTGTAAAGTACAAAAAAATAGAGGCTTGAGCTCAAAGCAAGCAATAAATAAAGCAGATATAAAAAAGAGATGGTATTACAGAGCATTTTCCAGCCAAAACAATGCAGAGACACATACTGCCACATTTTTTGCCTGTATTTATCAGTGTTCTTTTTTCTAGCCAAAAATTCAATATTTGGAATTATATCAGAATAAGACATTTCCAGCTATGGCAATGTCACAGGACTTGTATTTCTGAGGCATTTCTGATGTTCAGAATGGGAATTCATTCAAGATGGGATGATGATGCCATTTGAATAAATTCAAATGATCCTGCTAGAAGGATGGGTTACAATCTTATTTTGTGGAAGGGAACTGTTGGCCTTTCCTTTGCTAACATCAGTAGCACAGGAAAAGATATCAGTTGGTGATATACAGAAAGAATGTTGTGGTCACAGGATAATCCAAAATCAGACTCAGTGTTGACTGGTCATGGGTGTAAACAAGGAAAAGAGTCATCAGAATTAAACTTGGATCTGGATTGATGGACTGGGAAAGCACTTTTTAAGGTTCAAAGCAGACTGTGGTTATTGAAAAGAATTGAAGGTGAAACAAGGAAAGGTTCAGGAATCTGTGACCTGAGATTATTCGTATTTCTACCTGAAAAATATTTAGAATCTTGTGAAAGGGTTCACTTAAGCATCAGGATGTAGAAAATTTAAATCAGATCCAAAACCTGCCTTGAAATTGTAATCTATCACAGTAGATGTTATAGCTGGCAACATTAACAATGCAAGGAGGAGAGTGAATTATAGGGAATGAGAGAGTTACTAATTATCCACAAAATTATTATACTGAGTAATGAGTTTTTTTCACTTAGTCAAGTGGGAAATTTAATATTTTAGACAGTGCAACAGATAACCTTCTGGAAAGCTGGCACGTATCCAAGCTTACTGTAGATGGTACTTTCTGGTAACAGATGTTTTATGAAAGATTTCATCCTGTGAGAACAAGTGCAAGCCTGAGCAATACTGAAAATTGAATTGTCATTGAAAATATTACCTACAGAAGCTGAGAAATAAGGAAGGGGCTCAAAGCTTTCAGCTTAGCAAGAACACAAACTATTTTACCTCCTCTATTCGGGCAAAGTGATGGTAACAATGAGTTTGTGAGAAAAGGAAGGAAAAAAACCCAACGTTTTCTATAATCTGGGAGAATTTGAATTTCACTACACCAGTAACTTTAAAGGAAGAGAGTGTTATTACTTAAAATCACTGTCACACTGAGCATGTTTCCAGCCTGGATTTATTTATGGAAATATTAATGTTGGCATTTGTTATTGACCTAAAATAAATTCATGAGTGTGCTCGTGCAAATTGGTAAATATCTGCCTGACAATGGGAAGTAAATTCTGCCCCCCCGCCCCCATTTTTTTTTTGCTTATGCACACACAGCTTTTACTTGACCTATTAAACTGTCCAAGAACCCACAAGTTCTTGGACTTTTGCACTTCTAATTCTCTTCCCCACCCCACTGAGGGGGAGTGTGCAAGTAGCTGTGTAGGGCTGAGCTTCCTACTGGGGTTAACCCACGACATCAAGAAAGGAAGAATAGGGAATAAATCCTGGATTCAGGCCTTTTCTTTGATGTTTTTTCACACGAATCCCACTATAGAACCCATTTGGGAAAGCAAGTAACCATAAGAAATTCAAGATTGCTTCATTCATTCTCAGGTTGTACTACTGACATAGCACAAAATCTTATAATTTATACAGTTATTTCCAGTTTCTGAGAAAACAGTAAAACCAGTGTATGCATTGTTCTAGCTTTTTAATGATAGTCAATGTAATGTCTTAAAATTTATATCTAGTGCATCCAGAAATTCTGATTCTGTTTGCCACATTTTTTCACAGTTACTTTCAAATAAAATATTTTTAAATTTTTTTTTTTTTTTTTGTTTCTCAGGTGAATGTGAAATACCAGACACCATGCAAATTCTGTTCCCTCCTTTGTCACATTTGGAATATAATTCTTCACTAGAAACTATCAATGGTTTGGACTCAACAAACTAAAATCTGACATTCATTCTCTGTCTGATATATGTTACTGTAGCCCAGCTACAATGTCTTTATAGATTAATAATGAGATCTTGCTTAAAAATCAGTGCAACTCAGTCATGTTTTACTCCCTCCCTGGAGGACCAATTCTTTATCTCATCAAAAGGATGATAATTCCCTCTATCTGTCAGCTGACATGATCTTTATCTGGACACAAAGTACATCAGCAGACTGAGCTGAGCTTCCAGCCTTGCTGGTGGTAAGGAATTCAAAATTCATGTTTATTATATGCAGAAGATAGATGCACTAGCTAGCTTCAGGCATTGCATTAGCACTAAAGTCCATTAATTCTAATTATGTTTTGCATATAGAGAATATTAAAATGTTTAAATTAATAAAGAAGAAGGGCCATCCCCCTGGCACAGTTTCTGCATATTAATACAGTTTCCTGTGCAGGAGGTGATCTTTGCACGCAAGGAGCATTCCTCAGGCCATTGGAGATTGAGCACATAAAGCTATTTAGGAGATGTCTGCCAACCACAGCCATCTCATAGATCTCTGTTCTGAGCATGGATTTTTATTTTTATAGGCTTTGGATAATATAGAGATCATGAGCTTCTTGAATGAAGGGAGTGGTCCAGCTCAGCTGTGCATGTCATGTAGGTGAATATGCATATGAAGGGGGCATTAAACAAATGCTATCCTTCTTATTGTCTTCTATATAAGGGAATTAGTCTTTTCAGTGGTAGATCAGCTCTTTCATGGAAACACAGGAGGGATGAGAGTGATTCGAGCATATCCCTTACAGTGATTGAACACTTTTCTTTCTTTTAAATTCAGAATTTTTTAGCAACTTTCCTGATCTTTTTATTCTCTCTTAGTTTCCATCTGATAATTTTGATTAAGCAATGTCAAGATGTAATGTTAACTAACAAAATCACCCTGCAACATTTCTTCTGTTGATGTCTGTTATTGAGTCTGTTCACTTACCTTCAGTTTCTGCAAAGTATAAATCCTCTACTCTCAGCTTTTACTTTCATTATTTAATGAAATAATATAAATGTATAAATGGTCAAATCCTATTTAATAGTAATGGATCAAAAAGTCACTTCCCTGTTATACTCTGCCAACAACATCAAGGAAGAAATAAGAGCAATCCAATTAATTATCACCGAAGCCTGCAATCCAGCATTCCCAACCTTAAAAAAAATAAAGCAAAACCAATTAAAAAAAAAAAAAAAGCAAACCAAAAACCAAACAAAAACCAACCAGAATTGTGAAATATATAACTATATTCTCAAATTTTAAAAAGATAAGGAATGTGGTACTAATACTACTAATACTAATACAAACTATGGGAAACAGAGCAGGATACAGTTTTAAAGCTCTATCAGGAAGTCCTAAAATCTCCTAGTAAATCTTGAAGTACTTTTTTATTAATATATACAGCTCCTTTTAAAGCCAATGAACTGATTTTTTGATGTCAGGCTTGGACCTTGTATGAAAGCAGTGATACGTAACTGCAGAAACTTAAGAGTAGGTCACTGTGGTAAAAGAAAATTTGTGTGGATCATTTAACCTGGAAATTTCAAACAGTGCTCAAAACCCTTCAGAAATTGTTGGGATTTATCAATGTTTTTTTAAAATCTGTTAAGGGTATGTCCACATAGTTTTCTGAAAGGCAAAAAAACCCTTGTTCTGCCTTGCTCCTGCTGGATGGAGAACTATGTAGCTCTCCTCAGCGTGTTATCATACATGATCTGGTTATCCCTGATGAGAGACAAGTATATTAGCTTGCACTCTGTATTGTGATAACTTAGCAGTTACTCTGTTCTGCTGGGAGCTCAGGTCAACCTGGAGTGTGGGCAGAGGGAACTAATATCTGCGTATAAAAGTCTTTTTAGATCTATCTAAATGCTCTGAATGCTCTGTGGTACATTGACAGGTTAACAGCTGATCTTTTCATTCCAGTACAACATTCTCTTTCCAGATGTTTTATCTTTTTAAGCTCTTCCATATGAATATGATTTTCTTCCTGTGTACAATGAGGAATACAGGTTAATTAGTCTCACATATGCTTTGCCAGTCAGGGCTCCTCAGAGGATATATGCCTCTATACAACCTTTTTCATCTGGCCGCTCTTCGCGAAGATAAACAATGTTCATATACAATGTTCAACAAAAATGTTTTTTCTCAGGAAAAAGTACTGGAGCTTTCTGTTTCTCCATCATCAAAAGCTTGGAAAATTTACAGTTACCTCTGCTGCTGTTTGTCATGCAGACTGCTTGTCTGGTTTGTGCTGAAAGACTGAGTAGCACTTGATGCAGAAAAAACCTATGAAAAACACCCAAGTGATTTACTTCCTACTGGACTTTATTATACTGTCTCTGTCACAATATAGCACTTTGTCCTTAGAGCATATGACTTCCTTTGCTTCCTGTACAGATTCTTTGTTTTCTTATCTTTTAAAAATAGTCCAATTTTTTTGGTATTAATTCTTATACCTCCTTTCCCCCAGTCAGCTGGATTCTTACACATCTGGTGTCTCACAGCCTCTCTCTCTATTACTGCAATTCTCGTGTATCTTTTTTATAGTATCATAGAGTCATAGAATCACATGGGGTTGGAGACAACACCAAGTTGGGTCTGAGTGTTGGTCTGCTTGAGGGTATCACAGAATCACAGAATGATATGAGGTTGGAAAGGACCTCTGGAGACCATATAATCCAACCCTCTGCTACAGCAGGTCCACTCAGAGCAGGTCACATGGGAACATGTTCAGGCGTGTTTTGAATGTCTCCAGAG
Source organism: Scolopax mira (assembly GCA_004320125.1). Lineage (NCBI taxonomy): Eukaryota > Metazoa > Chordata > Aves > Charadriiformes > Scolopacidae > Scolopax > Scolopax mira. Next base: position 59,077 of record BJBW01007752.1, read on the forward strand.
GAGAAGATTCCACCTCTGGGCAGCCCCTGCCAGGGCTCTGGGTTCTGTCTTTTAGCCAGTTTTCAATCCACCTCACCGTCCATTCATCTAACCCAGACTTCCTAAGCTTAGCTCTGAGGATGCTGTGGGAGACTGTGTCAAAAGCCTTGCTGAGATGTTGGCCTTTAGGCAGTTCTGGACAAATGGAGGAAGAAACACACTGTCCAGTTTAATAAGTGAGTGCTGGTATACTTAGAATAAATACAGAAAACATGAAAATAGACACACTGTTGGGTATTAGAGCTAGCATGTTGGCAGTATGCTCAATAATAGTATTAAATGAGTACATTTCTTGGTTTAGTTTTACATAGTTGGGAATTTGATACACAAGAGGCACAAATTCAATATTTCTAATGACTTGTTTTGTCAAGAATTGGCAAATATTACTCTGTCAGAACACTATTACCCTAGAGAAAAAGTATTAGAAGGAGATATCATAATTTACTAGAGACTGATTACAACTTGTAACTAAATTAAACATTATTACAGTAAGAATGGCATGCGTCATGGTATGCCTGCATACATGCCCTATTTCAAAATAAACCCTGCATTGAAAAGTAACTATAGCAGGCCTTTCACTGTGTTTTTATCATATATTCCCAATATATACCCAAATGTAAGTGTTGGGCTGCAAATCTCTCATTTTCTGTCTGTTGTTGTGGAAAATGTACATTTTAACTCTTCCTTTTTGTTCAATTTGTCCCCAGCCAAATTGAACAAGAAATTTTTGGCTTGTTTTATTCAAATGTACCCTAGAGGAAAATGCTATGGCAAACATACAGCTCATCTACATATTCTACTAGGAATTCGGTACATAATTTTAAGAACTACTATGTATACTAGCAAAAAGTGCTAGTATTAGAGAATTAAAGAAGCTATAGATGAGGCGAACTAAGAGAAAAAGGGTAACATGATGTAATTCAACAGCATACTACTACTACAGGGTAATCTGTGCTTGAGCATGGTGTAAAATAATACAAAACTTTGTTTCTTTTCTTTTTTTTTTATATTTTAGATATCAGTCTACCTAATTACAATTACATCTTTTTATTTAGAAAACTTTGGGGGATGGCTAGGAAATGAAACAAAATCTAAGCTTTTTCAGAAAAAAAACCCCAAGTAACAGTAAATAAGATGTCTGTCTCTTTAGTAACAGTGGCGGAAAAACGAGGCTTCCAGCTGTTAAAATATCTTGCAGATGCATTACACTGCGTCACTTCATTTTAATAAATAGTTACCTTGTTTTAGTGTCTTTAAAGTCATGCCGTCATACAGTATCAACCTCACAATGGAAAAAAATGCAAATTTTGACTAATGCAGGAACTCGAGCATTGACTGCATTCTACCTATAAATCTTCAAAACCACTAATAAGCAGGAAGAAGGTGGTGGGGACGAAAGATATACGCCAGACATTTTGCATAGTTTATCACAGGACCTTGCTGTCTAGGGAGCTGAAACCAATTAAGAGGTGGATAAATAATACAAGACAGAGAACAATATTGACGCACAAGAGAAATGACAAAGATCCTTGAACCTTTTTCCTTTCATCCTTGTCTTACAGAATAACCATTTACTGAAGAAAAAAGGGACTTGCTACATCCCTTCATTCAGACATACTGAATGAATTTTTCTTCTGTTCCAAAGGGTGTTTTGTTTCTGAAAATTGGTACATCTTTTATGCAATTAATTTCAATTAAAACTGAAAAATAGGTTTTGGAGTCACTCAGGTTTATGAATTAATAGCGGAAGATTCCAATCGTCCGCCCTGGCTAAATGCCAAAATTGATTTAATGCTATGATTTCATTTTTGTGGGGAAGCCAAGTCCAAATTTGGCTTTAGCATAAAAATAAATAAATAAACAAATCATAGGGCTCTGTGGAAATATAAATACAGTGACTAGATAGAATCATGAAAAGTACTTTGGACAGATGAAACAACAATCAAGAAATTGTTTGCATTGTATAATTCATCAAAAACATTATTTTATGCCATGAATAACACATTTAGCACATTATCCTTCAAAACAAATAGTTCTTCTCTAATTTCTTCCTCTTGCCCCTAATTAGTTTTCAAACATGTACTTAGAATTTATTTGGCTCCTTTGTTGTTGCCTTTTCCTCAGTTTCTTTAACTTGCCAGTGTCTAAAGTTATTGCCATTTTTACTACTTCATCTTTGTGGTCATTCAGTTCTTAAAGTAGTATACTAATAATCCTTTTCTGCATTAATAAAATTTTTCTTTTCTTTCATCAGTGTGTTCAACTTTTACACTCTTTTTACATTATCAGTGAAAATATTATGTAACTTCTACAAGAAAGACAATTTTCAAAATCCCAGCCTTTCATATGACCCACTGACATATTTCAGCTGACCTTGACAGTGTCTTATGACCATGCCTGCAGCTGTGTCCGCATGTATGACTCGTATATGACTGGCCCTGATCTGATGTGACTTCTATCTTGACCTTGAGCCCGCTTATAACTAAAGACTTGCAGGATGGCCACTGGACTGGGGCTGACTGTGATTTCTTTTTTCAGGAACTCATCCTGACCTTGACTTTCTGGTTGAACGTCCTGGCTCCTTGCAGGTGAGTCTGCTGCCTAACTGTGACTCTTGGCTGATGGCTTGTCATTCCTCAAGGAACAGCCATCCCTTGTTTCTACTTGACAGTACCGACAAGTAAAGGATGACTAGTGAAAAATTTAAGTGTCTATTGACCTTTACTGTCCCCAAGAAAGTCTATAAATTTTGGATGAAGCTACTAACATGGTAGTTAGATGGGATTCAGAAACTGGAAGACCTTCCACGAACCCAGGCCTCCCTTAACAAACCCTGGCCTCCTGCAGCTTCGATAATACTTTTCTATTTGTGCAGAAACAGTCCAGTAAAAGAATACAAATGCAATATGATTGTTTTCTCTTTCCCATACAAGACTGTATCTTTTAAATATAAGTTCTACTCCATCTTAATCTATATTTTAAATTTCTTTTTGTCACATCTGGATTTTGAAGGAGGAAATGTAGCTCTCCAAAATAATTTTCAAAAGCAACCTAGAGTCAGGAAAACAGTAAGATATATTTGAAGCAACAAGTTTTAATTATGAAAAAATCACTAATTTCATATGAATAAAATTTCATAGAATTCTGCCTTGATAATTTAACATATCTTGTTAAATTGTATGCAATATAATAAAAAGTAGAATAACAGTAATTCCCATACAAGATGCAGGTAAATTTTGTTTAAAAAAGAAATGACTGATAGTCATCAAAATATATACTGATATATATTTTTAAAGTACCATTGAGCTTGGGGTCAGCACTCAGGGAAAGCCTTTTATTAGGAAAAGAGTAAATTTATTGTATGTGTTTGGGGAGGATATTTTGCAACTATCTAGACACCATAGATTTTGTTTATCATATTAAAATAAATATTAATTCAGATAAGATAAATAACAACAACAAAAAAAGACTTGAATACATTTTTAAACTAAATTTGTAAATAATAAATGTCTGCAAAAAAAGAAAATGAAGCAAATAGACACTGAAAATTAGGAGAACATGGCCAATGAAATTATGATTTTGAAGTAATATGGCATGCTTTAAATATGCTAACTCCATTCTGCCTTCTGTAGTTTAAATTCATGCAAATGTCACCACTTATTTTAAATGGTGCAAAAAAGTGTTTCACTAACTATTCTAGAATAAGGAGCTCGCCAGAGACTTTCCTCAGATCATGTCTTCATAACATAGATTCTGCTGTGTGTAGAAGATGTAAAATTAAGTATTTATCCAAATTTTCATTTCAAAACAGGCCATAAAACCACTTGCTACAATACACACAATATATCATTTCAAATGATCAAAGAACTAGCTAAAAATAATAAATCTATTTTCAGGAAGGGAATTATGATTTCTACCTGCCCCTTGATGACAGATGTTTGTGGTCAGTTTCATAAAAATGGCAATTCATTTATTTTTTCAATATTTATAGAAAAGCACACACACACACACATTCATTGTTTCTGACAGCCCATGTTATTGGTCCAAAGGTTTGGTCATTTCTTAACAAGAATTCTGTGTTTCAGAGCATTAGGAGCAAATTGCCTTTGTGTTGCCTCTACGGTCTCAGGACTGGACTCTTCAACTCCATTTTCTTAAACCTGCCCTCTTATCCACTGTGCAATTTTGCATGGTAATACTCTCAGATTCTTTTCTCAAGCACCTAAAACAAATCGCGTTCTCAGCCCATCAATTCTGTACATTCCTTTAGCGAGAAGAAAAGCTAATCACTATAATCCCCAAGATTTGCCCATTTACCTTCTCTAATCTGTGGCTTTTCAGTATTTCTGGCAGTACCTTGGTTTGTGCACAGGAGTCCAAGTTAAAAGTAATTGCTTTTGCTCCATTTGCTTTTATGAAGGTACTATATTCATCTCCTGTTGCAGCATTGTCTGTTTCTCCAACAAATAATTCACCTTTGTAAACTTTAGATGCATTCTGCTGTGCTCTTCTCTGTGGGAGATGAAGTGTCAAGCTAACCAGTTCTTAAGATCTGATGACTGCACGTCTATTAAGACATTAATAATGAATGCCTTGCTGTGATGAGCTCGATACATGGTCAACACAAGTGATAGATAAACGCCCAAGTAATTCTTATACAACGAAATAAGGTATAGAAAAAAGCACTGCACATCTGCCCATAAAGACCCTTTGAGGATACTTCTGATCACATTGGGGTTAGTGCCAAAGCTTTTGATGTCCTACCTTTAAGTAAGCAAGACTGAAAGATGATAATAATAACAAGCCATTTTTAAATAGCATCCCTTGAGCAGTACCCCATTCAAGACAGAAGGAGGACGTGGCTGCAGACCAGATCACGGTGCTGCTGGACTCTGTGCCGAAAGCATATGAGATTAAAGGTTCTTATCATGTGGTAGCCATCTAAGCACCAACCAAGTTTAACGGTAGAGACTGTCATTTACAAAATGACTGGACAGAACACCATCACATACTGTTGTGTTTTGGAGCTTCTTACAATATTATTTAATGAATTATATTCTCACAGCTTTTTCTTTTTAATGTGTGGTATAGAATCTACTAGCCAACACAACATGTGAAGCTTTTTGCATCTCATCTGAGTGAGTTTTAGTTGCCTTTATACCTCAGCTGTCTATTCTCAGGCCTGCTCTCCGTGTCAGACTATTTTTTCTTTTTCCATCAGGTTCTGTCTGGACCTGATGACCTCTGCTTAGAAAATTCTAAGTGCTTCATCACAGGTCAATTTCTGTGATCTTTTCCTGAGTTTTTTCTGCTCCGTGCCATGTGCTCAATTCTAGGCATTTGATCCCTTAATGTTCCAAAATTGCCTCATCAGTTCAAATCAGACATAATCTCTTCTGCAATGTTTACTTTGTTAGAATCCAGTTCTGATGCTTTCACAGTGTTATCACTGTGCTACAAGTCAAACTCCCCTTGTTAATCTTAGCTTGCGGGAGCCTAGAATGTAAGTTACCTACTCATTACTGAAGTATGTAGACTAATAATCAGATTCTATACGAAAGGATCATTTACCATTCCATCGGCTGTTTTCTGAGGGAGAATGGCTATGGCTGCTGTGATTTATATTATATCAGGGATGCTGATGTGTGTTAAGCATGCTCCAGTGCGCTGTGACAGATGTTATCTGTTTTGTTTGCGAGTAGTTTGCTGCACGGACACTGCGTAGTTTGCTTAAAAGAGTTTCTGTACAAGAGAAAAATGAAGGCTGACTTTGTCTTGTCTTAGCAGCTGTATAATAAGAATCATAACACGGGAGGAAAAGATTTTTTCCCCGAAAATAACTGAGAGTTATTCAGCTTGTGAAATCTTCCAGAGTGTGAGAAGCGAGGGCAGTCAGATAAAAGACACAGCAGGCAGCGAAACTGCAACATGGGCAGAAACCGAAATGCTCCACTGATGCATTTCGATGGAAAGACTGAACTTGGCAACCGTGAACGTAGCAAACACTAAGGGCAGGCTTCTGCGTAACCAGGATATGTTTTCTTTCAGCACAGTGGTCATTTTAACTCACGCTGAAACAAGTTCACACTGATAATTCACAGAAATTGTTACAGGCAGCCACGTAGAGGACATGAATGAAGCACAGAGTATTTCATTAGTCTGTTGTGAAGATTTCTCCTGGGACCTGGTGAGAATTGTGTGAAGTTATTTCTAACCCAAAAGTGATTGAAAGTTGCTTGATGGTAAACAACCCACTCCCTAAGGAAACATCGGATAAGAGAAAGATTAGTTTACAAGCCCTTTATTTTGACTTGCATTACGTGACAGATCTGAGTCTTCTCTATTTCAAAGGACATCTTGTTTCTGTGTCTTAATGTGGCCTAATGATTTTATTTTTGTTATTTTAATGTGAACGTCTTGTGAAATAGCTGCTAGTAGTTTCACTTCAATAGATCAGTAGAGACTTTTTTCCCATGTACAATGAGAAGATTTATATTGTTCAGCCTTTCTTTTGAATTGTTATAAAACTTACTTGCTCGCATTTTGGTGCTTTCATGCATGATTGGGCACCCATGGTCTCTAAATATTAATGTATGAGCATCAAATTAAGGTAAATGCCTAATGGCTTTACAGATGCAGGTATGAGAGCTTTCTGGGCCTTTTTTACACAGCCTGGATTATTTCTGTAAATTTATTAAAACACTCGAGGACCATTTTCTGAGCATCACCATTAATAACTGTCATTAATGATTAATCTATTTTTTACTACCTGCAGGACTTTTTCCAATAGCTGTCTATTAAACACAATAGCTGTCTTTAAACACAACTAAAGGCATTTTTTCACTTGGATCATCTGATAATGTAGGGCTCCTGGGCAACTGGGCATCTGATTTTTTCATCCTATACAATTATTAACACAATTATTAATTTTTGTATGCAACTTGGAAAAAATTTCTGCTGATGATGTTTGAAGCCCAAGCATTCATTTAAGTCCTTTCTTGTCGATTTTGTATAGTTTAGTTTAGATTACTTTGACAGAAAAAATTCTCACCGACTCTCAAAGCATGCTAATCAGCTTCAATTCAAATTAGATTTAAAAAAAAAATTACAGAAACTGTTGCTTAGTTCTGAGAAGTGGTCAATAGAAAGTTTTAACCAGCATGAGTCAGGATGCCTAAAGAGAAGAGTACATGTACATGCTATGTGCATATGTTTATGTACTTACTATATGTAAATTAAGTCAGTGGTATTCTGCATCATTTACTCTTCTTAGTAGTTAGCCTTTTTCTCCACCCATTTTTAAAAATTGCTTGAAATTCTAATCAAGTGACTTGATAAGAAGCTTTTCCTGAAAATGTGAAGAATTATTTTTTTATCAAATATATTCCTATCTCCTTCTAGCCCAAACACACAATAAGGCTCAAGAATCTTAATTAAAAAAAAAAACCAAACAACACAATGAAACAAAACCAACAACAAAACCCCCAAGCAATCAAGGGAACTGTGACCGAAAAAGACTACTGAAATGTTGCTGGTCAGTAAAAAGTAATAAAGTAATGTAGAAATATATAGGTGGACAAACCAGTGAATTTTCGTGTGAGAAGTTACCTTGTGGAAATTAAATGGGAATGAGTAGTTCATCGTGGTGCTCATGGAGACAAACTGTGACTTCTGTACAAAATGCTGTTAAAATGTCCCATCATTCAACTGCATTCACAGAAAGCAACATATATTGGTAGCAATAATTTACACATAATCTTTTATTAAATAAGAATACTTATTAATTATGCAATTATCTCCTGTCTACTTAAATATTTTGGATCAGAAAGTTTGAGGTGCAGTCATTTAAAAATAATATTAATATAAAGAATAGGAATTAATGCAAGGGAAGGTATATATTTGCCAGCTTTTTTAGTTGTATATTTTTAGGTTCTGTTAAAAGGTTAATATAGGAGATCATTTGCACATTGCATCCAAGAATAATAGAAACATTTTAGTAAAGTTTATTTATGTGCTATTATCTAAACTAATGCATTTATTGGGAAAAATTTCTGCTTGACATTTTGTGTTTTGACTGGCATTTGCTAGTTGCCAGCTGTCATAAGGAAAGGAATGCAACACATGCCGTTAGCAGCATATGCCTTTTTGGGCGCTGAATAGCGTTTTCATACAAAAAATCAAATGATCCATAACATATTATGCTGTCATTTAAAAACTGCATCAGAACTGTAACATTTTTCATGCTCATAATAAATTTTGTTCCCCAAGGCTCAATCTAGCATTTTCTCACTGTGTTTGGGGACATAATGAGGAAAACATTTATTCTATTAATTGGCATTACTTTTTTTCATAATGTTAATGGTTTTCTCAGAATGGAGATTTCTTGAAACAATTTTTAGAAGACTTTGATTTCTGTGCTTTGCTACTCTCTGTCAGATGGATCTATCTCCTGGTATTTTCCTACCACACTATCTTCTCCAACATGCATAAGTCTGACAAGTACTTATCAGATGAGGTAAAGATTCAATAGCCAAGCCTTTCTTTTATTCTCCCAGTCATTTGGTTTGTCATTTGACCAAAATATATTTATCAGAAATGTAGGTAATTAATTTAAATTAATGGCACACTAGTGCTTTATGTTTTATGCAGTATATTTTTATACAATATACCGGACTTGTGGCCACAAAGTTCTTAATCTTCACTTTGTTCTTGGTTTCAATTACAGGAAGATTGTTTTCAGGATTATAGACAACAAAGTTGAGAAGCTTTGAAACCGGTGCTATTATTCACACTTGATTCATACTTTCATATGTTACACACAGAGGAAGTGCAAATGTAATAATAAAATTATACATTTTAAAACCCACAACTTTATAAACACTTTTTTTTTCTTTTTATTACGATGAAAAAAATGTGAAGAGTTTCTGTGTGCATGCTAAGCACATACACATATACTAATAATGCATATGCCAAGAAAGTTATCTATATTTTAGTCCAGATAGGAGAAAAACTGACAGTGTTATTCAGAGGGATGTCAGTTAAATTACTGATGATATCTGACTTCTTTTCCTATAAGATAGAATTTCAAGGGAGGAATATGTGAGGAATCAGCTATGGAGGTCACATTTCAAAGTCCTGTTTCCTAACCTGCTACTCTCTAAAGATAGAAATCTAACTCCACAGAAGTATAACTTACAGAAGGAATATTTTCAGTGTTCCAAGTCCTCTCTGAATCCAAAGTCACAAAGAAGTCAGAAATGAAAGATGCTGTAGTCATCTGGTGGAAATCAAATCTTATGTGGGTTTTGTTCAATCTATACATTTGTAAAAATTCCTACTAGTTAACCCTCAAATACTACTGTTCAAGTACTGTACTCATTATCTGTGTAAGTAGTAAAAAACAAATATATTATTTTTAGTGGTGTTTTACCTTCCTATCAGCTGTATGATGAAAGAAGCAAATATTCTGTGCTTAGCTCATTTCAGGCATATGGAAATATTTTCCTTTACACTTTAATTTCCCTCCTATATATTATACTTATTTAAAAAAATATTAATCATGATGTTAAATATTTTTGTATATTCTTTCCTGTGTGAAAGAACAATTGGAAAAAAAACCTACACAGATATAAACCAACATTTGAATCAGAATGAAGAAGCTGTGAACAGTAAACCTTCTCTGGAAATTTTATTTTTATTTCTAGAAATAAGGGGTTTTTTTCTTCCCTTCAAACAGCCTGATTTGCTAAAGCAGAAGTTCTTTACAGATTCTTAGTTGTCTTTGCATATGTTTCAGTGGGAGTATTCCTTAGGTGGACCATTGAGTTTCTAGTGTAAAGAATGAAATAACAAATAACAGACAATTTACACTATATCAAGGGTAGCAAAAATTCTAATTCTTTATCACTATGTTTTAATTTTTTCAGCCAAGATTTAGTACTTGTTCCAGAATAAAAAAACCCCAATGCCAAACAATCAGTATTTTCTGAGCAGTTCTAGTAAATTATATACTATGCAGTGAAAAATGCCATCTTAAAGACTTATTATATGAAAGTAGAAGCATTTCTATTTAATAAAATGAACATATTTTGTAATAGTTCATTAGTGTTTACACTGCAAATAGCATTAACATTAATAACAAAAAATCCATATTATTTACAAGAGTGTTAATAGTGCTTAAAAATTTATCTTCTCAATGAACTTTGTGGAATATAATACTAAAACTTAATGGAGATGCACTATGTACCAAATTTAGCTTTCAATTTAGCTTGAGAGATGCAAGTTTTATCTAGAAACTCACTGGAATGAGAAATACCTCTGTTTTTCAGCTAGTAAAAAATGTTTTCACTGTACTGCCTGTCATCTTGAATCTCCTACAAGGATACTTTAGAGGTTATTCACTTTTGGGATAAGAAATTGGAATCAAGAGAGAGCAGTAAGCCCACAAAGGCTATCAATATGGACAGCTGAATGAACAACTGTTATTTGAACTCATTTGCACATAATAAATATGAACAAAGATCTACAGTTCATGAAACCATCTCCTACTGTTTGGAACAGAATGTGAGGAAAAGACCAGTAATTAGGCAAAGAAAGTATCACAATACCTACTGACAGTGACACAAGAAGAAGCCATGTTTTGCTCAAATGTGGAAGTTTGTCTCGTCTGATAAAGTCACAAAGGCTCATTGGAGCATAATGACCACACGCATGCAAGATTTAAATTCTGCTTGACAACTTGATCACAACTAAATTAGTAGTAATTCCTGCAGTTCTGCAGAAACTCTCACACCTCTACTAGAAAGCCATTTCCACATTCTCAAAAATGGCTGGGTTTATGTTATATAGAATGTTAAATATTAATAGTAATTCTCTGTTGCAATACATGGTAACAGTTTATGTGGTACAAAATAGTATTATTTTCTTCTGGAAAATTCCATTTTCTACATTCCAAAGAAAATCACAGTATTTGTTATTCATAAATGAGGGAAATTGGGTTCATGGAAGGCTGCTATGAGGTCTCCCTGGAGCCTTCTCTTCTCCAGGCTGAACAACCCCAGCTCTCTCAGCCTGTCCTCATAGGGGAGGTGCTTCATCCCTCTGATCATCCTCGTGGCCCTCCATTGGGCCTGTTCCAACAGATCCATGTCCTTCCTGTATTGAGGACTCCAAAGCTGGATGCAGTGCTCCAGGGGGGGTCTCACAAGCGCAGAGTAGATGGGTGGAATCACCTCCCACAGTCTGCTGGCCACACTTCTCTTGATGCAGCCCATGATGCGGTTGGCTTTCTGGGCTGCCAGTGCACATTGCTGGCTCATGTTGAGCTTCTCATCCACCAACACCCCAAAGTCCTCAACCATTTCTCCCGGAACTCTCTTCTCTCCAAGGCTGTATCCAATAGGATTCTTCCAAACAGGTCTCTGAAGTGGTTAAAGTTCTGCTCTCTTGAAATCCAGGACTACAACCTATAGATGTAGTTTTGAAGGACATGGTTTAGTGGTAATTTGGTAGTACTGGGCTAATAGTTGGACTTGATGATCTTAAAGGTCTTTTCTGATCTAAATCATTCTACTATTTTATTATTTGGTCAGCAATAACAATATTCTGACAGGATGACAAGATAAAACAGAAGTTTTACCTTGTATTTACTTATTTTATAATAGGTAACCCATAATTTTCATGAACTCAAAGGATTACAAGTTATACCGTTTCTTTTAATAAAACATGCAGAGGAGTAACACATCCCTCTAGTGATTGGTTAATGTCTTTAATTTGTTGTCTACTTCTACTGATAAGTGCAAAAAGTTATATCTAGATCTTCCTCATTTACTGGTTTTTGTCATTTTGATTGTTTCCCAGAAACATTGTTTGCCAACAGCTTGTTGGTATACAAAATGCCTGGACTTTCATTCTGATATCCCATATGGTCTGCCTTGGTTTCCCAAATGCCTACCACGGTGAAACCTATTTTCCTGGCAGCCACAGAGGCCTTTAAGAGTCCATACTATCCAATTTCTATTGTTCGGGGATGGTTCCTTTTTATCTTATTATTTTGGCATGTAACTATGAACAGGTGTCACCAGGTGCAAGGAAGCATGTGGTGTCAGTGTAGTGGGGCTGTCACAGAAGATGGACTTCCCTCTTCTTTTCCTGGAGAACAGATGTCCTTTGCAGTGTTCTGCAGGCCTTCCCATCTCAATCCCATCGATACCTGGCATCTCTCCTTAATGGAAAGGGCTCTACCAACTTCTGAATGGGCACCCAGCCATACAAACAGATGGTCCTAGATTCAGGCAGCCAAAAAAAAATTTATGTGGATGTAATATGTTTTTAAAGGCCATAATCCCAGCTGGCCACACTGAAATGGTTGTCCTTTCTCTGCTCCTGTAACTATTATTCAGACAATGTGTTAAGGTTACTTTGTCTTTGATTGGAATTAATATTTCAAATCACATTGTGTAAAATTCATTAAATATATATTTTTCTCTTATATATATATATACTCACAGTCAAATGGAATTAATATTTGTCCCCGTAGCATTTAGCCAGAATGAGTGACTTATGACTTACTTAGGTCATAATACTGAGCACTTATATAATAATTTTACAGTTTAAATCCTTAGCACATTTCACTCATGTATTTATGATTTCATATATGACACCTATATAATCAATCAAGGTCAAGGTAATCAATCAATGCAGACACACACAGCAGAATAAGTAAAGTCAATATGTGTCCAAATCTATGAAAAGTTTCATGTCTTTCTTTGCTGAAAGCTTATTCGAACTATAACAGAAGTTGATGCCTTCTTCTTATTCTTTATCATCTAACAACTCATGAAATCAGATTCTGTATAACCCTTTCTAAGGAAGGTCACATTAGACTGTACTCTGAATGTTTCCCTGTTTTTAACACTATAAAATTTTCAAAAAGGCATTACTTTAAATCTATCAAAATCTTTCAGAATTTTTCTTTAGGAAGTATTTACATATCTGTGTTGTAACATCTTAAATTAACCAATTATACATGCAATCACTTATGCAAGTGTTTGTTTTCTGCAGTCTTTGGTTCATTTAAGGTTACATTAAGAATGCAATGACGTAAGCAATTACATATAACAAGCATTGAAGTGAGCTGGGAAGTGACTTATTGCCGTGGATTGGGCTGGACTGGCCACTGAAATGAGTGACAGATGCTCTCCCCCAACTCTCTCTCCAAGGAGAGGATGGAGACAGAGAAAGAGACTTATGAGTTTAGAAAAAATAAAAACAACACTAAACTAATTTAATGAAAATATTAATAATAAAATAAAAAGAAAACAATTAAATATATACAAAACATACAAAACCAGTATTGAAATTCCACAATGAGGATGTTGTCACCAGCAGGAATGAGGAAATTCCCAGGCTGTATTCAGCAACACATAGAAACTGGATTCCAGATCTTGATTCAGGAATGCATGGATCAGGATCAAAGGCAGATGAACAGACAGAGTCTTGGGAACTACAGACCAGTTAGTCTCACCTCCGTCCCTGG
>BJBW01007752.1:72704-88606 GCA_004320125.1 Scolopax mira
ATTCTAGATGTCATCTCCAAACAAGTTGAAGGGCGGGGGGTATTGAAAGTGGAAAACATGGATTTACCAAGGGTAAATTATGGTTGACCAATCTGATAGTTCTCTATGACGCTATAACTGGTTGGGTAGATGAGGGGAGGGCAGCTGATGTCATCTACCTTGACTTCAGCAAGGCTNNAATGATTAATGGAGCAGATTCAAGCTGGAGGCCTGTAACCAGTGGGGTCCCCCAGGGGTCAACACTTGATCCAGTCCTGTTCAACATATTCATCAGTGACGTGGAGGAGAGGACAGAGTGCATCCTCAGCAAGTTTGCTGATGATACCAAACTGGGAGGGGTGGCTGACACCCCAGAGGGCCATGCTGCCATCCAGCAAGACCTGGACAGGCTGGAGAGCTGGGCAAGGAAGAACCTCATGAGATTCAACAGGGAAAAGTGCAGGGTCCTGCACCTGGGGAAGAAGAATGTTAGGTACCAATACAGGTTAGGTGTGGACCTGCTGATGACAAGTTCTGAAGAGAAAGATCTGGGGGTCCTGGTAGACAGCAAAATGACAATGAGCCAGCAGTGTGCTCTTGGGGACAGGAAGACCAACGGAATCCTGGGCTGCATAGGGAAAAGCGTGGCTAGTAGGTCGAGGGAGGTCATTCTCCCCCTCTACTTGGCACTGGTGAGTGCCTGGAGTTCCTGAGAACTGGAATACTGCATCCAGTTCTGGGCTCCCCAGTTCAAGAGGGACAGGGAACTAGTGGAAAGACTCCAGTGAAGGGCAATGAAGATGATTCAGGGATTGCAGCATCTCCCTTATGCTTATGAAGAAAGTCTGAGAGATCTGGGACTCTTTAGCCTGGAGGAGAGAAGGCTGAGGGGAGACCTTATCAATAGTTACAAGGATCTAAAGGGTGGGTTGAAGGATGAGGGAACCAGACTCTTTTCAGTGGTTGCCAGTGAGAGGATGAGGGGCAACAGGCACAAGTTGGAACATAGGAGGTTCTACTCACATATGAGGAAAAACTTCTTCACGGTAAGGGTGACAGAGCCCTGGAACAGGCTCCCCAGGGAGGTTGTGGAGTCCCCTTCTTTGGAGATTTTCAAGACCCACCTGGATGCCGTCCTGAGTAACATGGTCTAACATGCACTGGGCAATCCTCCTTCAGCAGAGGAGTGGGACTAGATGATCTCTATAGTCCCTTCCAACTCTAAAAAAATTCAGTGAAATTCAGTGAAATGACTAGATGTATTCCAGCACACAGATATATCTTTATTTAGAAACCAGCAATAAATGGTATTTCTAAATTTCTTTTTCTTCAGGAGTTCAGGTCATTTATTGCACAGTTGCATCTCTCTCTCAATAAATAGCTCAGGTATTGTAGAGATTATTGTGTCAGCGATAACAGGCTGTCCAGGTACAATAATGAGCTCACAGCACTGTGGGTGTTTCATAGTAACAAGGCTTTCACATGGTCCTCTGGGAAGAATAACATGCTCTTAGTGAGGTTTTTATTTTGTCTGCTGATGGTTATTTCACAGTAGATACTGTCTTTTCAACAACTAAACTTTCTTACTTATATTTCTGGTATAAATTCCTGAAAATAAGTTCCTGAATTAAGATTAATTCTTAAGTCTGTGATTCCAGATTCACTAAAGTGAAAAGAAAAAAAAAAAGCCAAACATTAAAACCAAATTAAAATTAATTAATTTTTTATTTAAATTAAAATTAAAAAAAAGCAAGTAATTAATAAAGAAGGTTGCACTATGATCTTCTGTTGAAAAAGAAAGGTATATGGCAGAGAACTTGGTGTCTGTAGTTTTAATATTGAAATGCAATTTAATAAACGATGCTACTATTGGAAATAAACAGAATAGGAAAACTCAATGCCAATTGTTTAAAATTAATACCCCTGCACTTGTAAAGACTAAGGCTATGGGACGATAGAAGTACACAGTGTCATCACCTACATCCCATAGTACAGATAGTGAAATTATCTATTAGATCAGGTCCATTACCTCAGGGAAACCCTCTTAATTTGATATGGTATTGTTAGCTAACAAATAATTTCAGTGAGAAGAGTATTTTGAAATGTTCAGTGTTGGGAAGCTGAGAAAATCCTACATGATTGTACAGGTATTGGCCTATACAGCTTCTTTTCCGCAATTTCTATCCAAACATTCCTGAATTTTGGATTTCATAATATAAGCATATCAAACAGTAAGTAGCAAAAATCACGGGGATGAGACTGGATTTAGGTCGCCAGAGTAAGTAAGTATGTAAGGAAGATGATGTGCTGTAAGACTGTTGGAAAACAGCTTAGTTGAGCATAAGAAACAGCCATGCTGGAAAAATGGCAGTCCTTCAGAAACACAGGGACATGAAACAAAATTGTGCTGTACCATTTCAGCCTACCCTACAGAAACACACCTACTAATTTTTGTCACCATGAGGTGCAGCCAAATAGGGTACAGTTAAAAGCTTCAGCAGGTAAAGATGAGAAAGACTGAACAGATATCTCTACCAGGAGTGGAATTGCCAGCAAAGCTCTGATTCCAAGACAAATTCTTTGAAAAGCTTATATTAAATATTTTCCTATTCATTAATTTACTATAAATATGTTAATACACTAATATTATAGTAATTATATTATATATTACTGAAAGAAAATTTTGCATTTCTGTTATATAAAATTTGTAATATTTTATTTTTAACTTATTAAAACAAATCAGATTTGATATTAAAAACTTATGAAGTCTTTTGAGCTGCTTCCACATCTAGGTATTGTGTCCTGTTGTCCAGCTGAACAACTGCTTGTCTGTGAGTTCTGATATCATGTATAGAATAAAAGATTCTTGAACTGAATTCAGGAAAAATGTCTGGTTTTCTTTAGAAATGTCCATGAAATTACATTTTTCCTATGCATTGTGTCAGACTGGCAACACAGACATCCAACTAGTACTTTCTGTTGCTATACAGTGACAAAAAGAAAAAAAAAAAAAGATACATGGCACAGAATGTCTTCATCTCAAAGCTCCAGCTTCTGAAAAAAAAAATTGTTCAAGTAATTCAGTGCAATAATTAATTCAGTAATTTAAACTTGCCAAGTTATCCTAAGAAAATAAGTGATTGTTTCATAGAATTAAAACATTATTACTGCTTTCCATATTTTGCTATAGTTGCAGGCAAATTTCCTCAAAACTTTTAAATAAAATATCTTAAATCACTTTTGATAGATCTTTTTGATAAAAAAAAAAAGAAGAACATATAAATATCCATCTTGGGAATCTCATTTTAAAGTCTCTAAATAGCTTGTTTTCGTATTCCTATTTAAATATTGTTCATCTTCGAAATCATAATGGAATAGCTATTTTACAGATTTTTCATTATGTGGAGCTGGATTGTGAAGAATGCTCCTCCATTCACCTCTAATCCAAACCTCCAGAGGCATTGTAGCTGCTACATAGAATGAAAAGAGGTTTCCTTGCTATTATTTAATCATCCTATCTGCTATCTATTATCTGCAGTAATAAGAGCAAAGTTCAAAAGCTGTAAGTCCCTCTTTAAATTAAATACCATTAGCTTTAGCCCCACATCAGATTTTCTTGAGATCTCTAAAAATAAATGCCTTCCTTGGATATCTTCAATAGGCAATTTATCCTCACTTGCAAGTTCTGAGTCTGAAATAAAGCACTGCACATGAAACAAAGAAGAAAGTATAGTAATGCAGAACTACTGCATGAAATGAGAAATAAAGGAATTTCTCAATTTATTTTAGGAATTTCCTTATAATGCAATTTCTTCCACCCTTCTAGCATGAATGCTAAGATAATTTTCTTTCCAGTCTATTTAAATCCTATCTATTCCTGATTTAGCTTTGGTGGAAAATTCTGAGTCATGAAGTGCCTGCCTGTCCCCAGCTCCTTACAAAGGAGTATCTGATAGTGCTACAAGGGAAACATGCACCATCATTTCTTCTTTTCTGGCAACTTCTGACACATTCCCAGATGCCTTTAATTCAGTCAGTCAATCAGTTTGACATTATTAAGTGATTTTCTCCAATAAATTCATAAATTTCATTCTCCAAGTTTTGGGACAATTCATCGTTAACTTTGATGCATGCATTAATGGGATACTAAAACCTGACAATGTCTTAGAAACAGGGAAAAGCTGTGATTCGTGTAAAGGTGTTAAAAAACCTTTCAAAAGAAACATTTCAAAAGCAGGCAGAAAGTGCCTCCAGCAGAATTATCTAATGCAGATGAACTATTAGAGGTGGAAGTTGGCTATGACTCAACTCACTGCTGTGCAATGGCAAAGGTACCCTGAGCTATACCCATGTAACATGAGAGCTTGGCCAGCTTATTCTCTAATTCTTTGATATTGTATCTTCTAAAGATATAACATCTCTGGGTATTGCTGTTTGGATTATATTGTGTGACCTTTCCTTCCTTGTAACAGCTCTGACTTTTAAAGATCAAAGCAGATGCCATCTATAACAGTTTAGTTATAAACCTTTAAATCTCTTATCCCAAGACAATGTAAAAAAAAATGGGAAAATAAAATGCCTCTTATCATGATTATTATTGCTTAATATTCAAAAGCAAAAACAAAAAAAACCCCAACAAAATTACTAATCTACCCTCTTTTAAAGGAATTTTTAAACAACTGACTTCTGAACATTTTATAATATTCACATTCCTCAATATTCTGTGTGCCTGGTTGCATATGCAAGACATTATTGATTATATTTCCTACCACGCATCAAAAGTCTGTGAAAACTATAGCCCAATGTAGCTGGAATAATTTTCTGTGAAACTGCCATTTTGTTCAGGAACACAGATTCTAACATTTTGACTGTGGGCTCCCTTCTATCAGAAACAATGATTCCTCTGAGTCTGTTAAAGACAGAAGTATTTGAATCAGTTTTATTCAGTTCATTTGACCTTAACTTCTGCAGAGTTATTTTTTGTCTTACCTTCAGATTCCCATATTCAGAGACAGCTATGTACCTACTGTGCAGTGTAGGCCAACTTTTTTTGGTTGGATCTCTGATTCTTCTTGAAGACATTTAGTTCTCAAAATATGTACATAAATTAGGTAGACAGAGCACATCCTTACATTATTAAATTCTTAAACTTAATGTGTTTTAAACTTATGATTCTTTTGGAGGACTCCAGAGACTCCAGTCTTCCAACTAAAACAAAGTAGCCCGCCTATCACAACAGTGAAACTGAATGTGATGAATACACCTAAGTCCTGTGGAAACCTTCCAATAAATCATTGTATATATTAATATATTTTTATATATTAATAAATTATAATATATATGATATATATAATAATAAATAATGATATATAATATATAAATGTATTAATAAATTTCATATATTAATAAAATGTATGACTACTTTTATCTTTATCAGAAACAATAAAATATTTTCTGCATGTAAGTGTTGACACTAAATCTGCCTTGTTGAGTTGTTAATAATTGCTTTTACTGCAATGCTACACAACAGAAGGATTTCTTTGAATTGGAATCCTTACTAGACAAGAATGGGAAAAAGTAATTCTTGCATCATGGGAAATACAGCTACTTTGTATAGAGCTAATGCTCAGCATGGGGGCAGTAGTGAAAAAAAAAAAAAAAAAAAAACAAAACCAAAAACAGGGCATGTGAGAATCATAGAAACACAGAATGCTATGTGGTTCGAAAGGGCCTCTGGAGATCATCTAGTCCAACCCCCTGCCAGACCAGGTCCACCCAGACCAGGTCCCACAGGAATGTGTCCAGGTAGCTTTTGAGTGTCTTGAGACACAAAGACTCCACCACCTCTCTGGGCAGCCTCTTCCAGGGCTCTGCCACCCTCAAAGGAAAGAAGCTCCACCTCATGTTTAGATGGAACTTCTTTTGTTCAATTTTGTGCCCATTACGTCTTGTCCTATCACTGGGCACCACCAAAAAAAGACTGGCCCTTTTCTCTCAGTACCCACCCTTTAAGTATTTATAAATGTTGATTGGATCCCCCCTCGGTCTTCTCTTCCCTAGACTAAAAAGACCCAAGCCCCTCAGCCTTTCCTTGTAAGAGAGATGCTTCAGGCCCCTAATCATCTTTGTAGCCCATAAATAGATAGTTCCATAAATAGATAAAATTAAAGTGAGATGTATGGGAAAAAATTATGTACAGAAATTTCTGCAGAAGCTATTTCAGTTTCTGAGTCTTGAATGTCTGTGATAAGAAAATACACCTTCACAATCTGGGCTCAGATTCTTGATACATCTCTCTCAACAATGGGGGAAATTAAAAGAAAAAAATGCAATTAGTATAATTGTAGGATAAAAGCAACTATTTCACAGAGAACACGAAACGATAGACTGTGTTCTTCATAGGAAATTAATGAAGATATGGGACCAGATAGGTCTGAGATAATGATAACTTCTGTATTTGTACCACAGTAGTTTACACCACCTGTAGGTTTTGCTCATTTTTTTTTCTTTCTCCAAGCAATGTGGACTATCAGAAAGTTTTTTTAGCCATGTTTGTAATCTGTTAATCTCCTAAAATATGTTACAGAGTACGCTAGAAGTTAACAAACATTTAAGTCACTGAGATAATAAGATCAAATTTTACTTTCACATGTGATTGTACCAGCTATTAACCAGGCAATTACCAGTTAACCAGGTAATTAGCATGTAATAGAGCAAAATTATGCCCTTGTGGCTTATCACTGGAATTAATACACAATAATTTATGCCTCCCCAGCATAACATCCTCAGACTGCAAGTGACAGGACTGACAATTTGTAGTGATGACATTATTTAGGTAAATTACAAGTGGTGATGTTTGAGGGAGCTGAATAAAAGAAAGACAATGAAGTAAAAATATTTTAGTATATCTGAAGATGATAAGATCTGCAGAAAAACTTCTGTAGTCCTTATGGGAAACAGTCACAGGTAAATGCATGCCAATACTGTTTTTAAGAAGAAAGAAAAAAACACTCTTGATGTTGTCTGATCAAAAGAAAATATCAATAAAGAAGAGAAGAAAAAAATTTAAAATAACTTAAAAGTAATGTAAACAGAGTAAACTTTGTTGGAAAGAAGAAATGCAGTATTCATGAGGAGACAGGTTTGATATGGCAGGATCAGAAGGGGAAAAATATGTAATGATATTCATAGCTGAGAAAACAAACTGTGACTGTTAAGCATTGGATTTGGGTGAGAGGAGTGTATTGGTCACGCAGCACGGCTCCAAATGGGAGTTTTGCCTATGTTGTATCACTATCAGGAAAAAAATATTACCAAGTGACCCCTTCCTATAGAGATCTCTGAACTGCAAGCTCTCTAGTTTCTCTTTCACAGTGTAGAAACAGTCCCAGCCTAATACCATTTTGCAATTCTGTGGCTCACAATTTGTTTCATGTGTATTTATATTAATGATTTTTTGAATCACGTAGTTCTATTTATCAGAAGAAGCCTGTATCTTCCTTGACAGAGTTCTCTTTGCTCTGTGCTAATTACTCCTTACTTTTTTAAGAAGGCATTGTTTGTTCATATGTATGGATAGAGTTACATTTTTGAGAAAATTTGAGAAAATCTGTGATCAGATTTGAAGGTACTCGATACAGTTTGAAAAGCAAAAAATTGAAAAGTCTCATTAAGTGTGCTGAGGCAGTGCATATGCATCTTTTACATTTCAGTGGTTGTCTTTCACACATTAGGTACACTGTAGAACTGCACTGGAAAATGCTGCTGTGAAGCGGAAAGATTCAGAGTAGCATCATAAGGAAAACATTCTTAGAATCGTGTAGAACTGAATCAATTGAGAAATATACTACGACTGTCCGGGAATTCAAATAATTTAATAAAGTACTAAGAAGTGTTTAGTCTTTATTAAACATTTTCTGTCTGTAACTGATTTGGGGCTTTGGTGCAATATTATTGTATCTTTAAATTTATGGTCCATCTGGCACTGATGTGCCAAAATTCTTATTTAAAATTCTGGTATGGCAATAAGCTTACTTTATTATTATGGAAACAACATCTTTGCTTATATGAAACAACCACATAACAAAAAACTCCAACGTTTCTTTAAACTGACGGTACAATGCGGTGTGTACAACTGGCTGTATCAGGTCACGTTGCACAAAGCTATCAAATTCAAAAACTATTTTTAAACACTCGCTGCCAGTGGGTTGTTGCCTACAAGCAGCGAGTCTTTTACTGTTATCCATGGGAAGAAGTCAGTGGCAGGTGTTCTGCTTCTGGCATCTCTCTGCTTAAGAATTTATGGGATTCTTTCTTTCTCTCCAAGGAAGGTTTTATTAAATGCTGTTACAGCCCTCTATGCATAGTCAACAACCATAGATTGAAATATAAAAGAAGAAAATAATTTCTTCTCCCTGCAGATTCTGAACAAAAGGAATATATTATCCTAATGCTTATTGCAAAGAATGATGCCTTGTATGGTACCATTTATGGTTATAATAAAGAACAGGTCTCTGATAAGACAAGCTGTTCATTAGAATGCCATTGGCAATAACAGTAAGAAGTACATAACTAGATGTTCCTGCCAGCCTTAAAGACATTCTGTGGTCATGAACAACCCTTAGGATATCCTTTCAACAAATTGCCAACTTTTTTTCGCCTCAGGAAAGTATAGGTTTCCTCTACGCTAAATTTATGATGTGAAGAAATTTATCTCAGGAACACCCCGTATACAGAAATCAAAATGTAATTATTCTGGTGTATATCTTACAACCTCCATAAATTTCATTCATACATATAGTCATTTATGTAAAACCAAGAAAAAACGTACTTTTTCTTTCCATTCTATCAGCAAAACTTAGCTTCACTTGCAAAATCCACATGTATTATATTAATTTGTCTAACTGAATGACATGAATAGCATTGGGTCGTTTCATCATAGCAATAAAATTAAATTCATTATCACACATGAAATTGATAATTCTGTTAGCAGTTGAGAATAAGCATGAAATTTAATTAAGAGAATGAAATGATGTCACGATAATGGAAAACACATTTACACAATTACAAAATGAAGTTCTAATGGAATTCTATTGCAATATGATTTCTGTAATGGATGTTTATTTGCCTTATAGGCTTCCTAAATGTTAAAGTCACTATTTGTATACATACATAATCAGAGAATCCTTACAAAACCAACATAAGAAACACAAGCATCAGCTACAAAAATAGGAGATAAATCTTCTTGGCCATGGTACCAGTATGAGAGGTACCAGTATGCAGCATGCCACAGGAGAAGAGCCGTTGCTTTATCTAAGAATCAGAGACAAGACACTTCTTTTGACCCACTGCTCAGTGAGGACTGATGCCACAGACTTGAAAAGTGGAGAATTTACACAGCAGAGTAGTTATTACCTTCTTTAAAAGCTTGAACGTATTTTCTGAGTTGTTTGTGTGTGTCCTGTTTTTTCCATAAACATTTATTTTACACTTTAAAAAGTACTGGGCAAGTAATAGTTTTCTTTATCATTCCCATGATGGCACATTAATCTTTAATCTATCTCCTCCTATCACCCAGAGTGTGGATTGCTGAGGAAAATGAAGAGTGCTACAGCAGATGTTGAAACCACTTTGATCAGTGTACACACACTACATAACTTCCTCTGAGCACGCATCCGTCCTCATTCTTTCTGACACCGCTTTAACATTCTTGTAAGTTTGGCTACCATCATGACTTTTTATATTGTTTATTCCTCAAAATGTAAAAAAAAATCCCAAACATATATATAAATATAGAAAGGTTAATGGTCTACCTCTTAAGCCATTTTTCAATTTGATTAAGATTATTTTCAGAGGGAAAAGAGGTTGAAACTTACCTTGTGGGGTATGTGTTTGACTCTATTTTTATTTCTTTCTGCCATCAGATCACACTGTTACACACCATATTTAGTAGCATAAGCATCTGCTTCTTTCCCTTCTTTTGAATATTCTCCAAAAACTCAAAGACCTTAAAATGTCTTGAACTTGTATTTATCCCAAAAATAGTGTTGTTTAGAGCAGCTCTCTTAACAGTAAAGCAATGCCATTTTGTAGGCAAAGACTACCTCTTAACACTATTTCCAGAGGAAGTTCAAAGAGAATAAATGATTTATTACATTCAAGACTGGGCAAAATGTTCATTAAATATATATAGAGACCTAGATTCTAGCTGAAGATGACTTCAGCAATGAACTTGAGGTGTGCCAGTTATAAATATCTGACTTGTCTTGCACCTGGCTATGGCAGTTTTCATATGTCATTGGCTTTTTATTTTCCCCCCCTTTTTTTTTTCTTTGAAAGTTGTTTAAGGAAATCAGTACGAAGAACTTTTCAGATTTAAAAAAAAAAAACCCTAAAACTAAGCAGCATTCCTTTTGATGTTCTAGGAATTTGAAGAATTGTGAATCTTTCTTTTTAAAAAAAAATAATAACTGTAATGCAGCAATACAAAATCTAAAGTGATATGCCAAAGTAATTTGCTGCAACTAGAAACGGATCACATTATAAGATACTGATCCAATTATTCTTATATTTGAAGCTGTTTACTCTAAAACTTGAAGTGAACATCTCAATCCCTATTTCTAGTTTAAAAGCAGAGCTTTGTCATGAACAAAGATGCAGTAATGGAGCAAATATGCTGTAGTGTGTACCTGGCATTGGTCTATGTGAGCTCTTCCGCTTAATGATTCTGTTTACGGTTCATCTGTTCAGATATTTCAAATTCTGACATCTGCAAACATTCCAAAAAATGGCTTAGAAGTGTGGAGAATTTTCTGTGAGGGTAGGAGACAACTGGCTGTTAATACTAAGTAAAAAGTGATGGAGAATGAATTGGGCTATAGTAGATACGAGACTGTGGTCAGGTCATTTACATTAAAACTTGTCGTCATCTTTCATAGAATCATAGAATCATCTAGGTTGGAAGGGACCTTAAAGATCATTTAGTCCAACCATCAACCTAACTCTGACAAAAAATTAATTAAGAAATAAGAAATAAAAATCACTAAACCATATTCCTGAGGACCATGTCAACCCAGTTTTCGAACACCTCCAGGGATGGTGCCTCAACCACTTCCCTGGGCAGCCTATCCCAATGCTTGATAACCCTTTTGGTGAAGAAATGTTTCCTAATATACAATCTAAACCTCCCCTGGCACAACTTGAGGCCATTTCCCCTTGTCCTATCTCCTGTGATTTGGGAGACAAGACCGACACCCTCCATTCAGGTAGTTATAAAGCATAATAAGGTCTCCCCTCAGTCTCCTCTTCTCCAGACTGAACAACCCCAGCTCCCTCAACCTTTCCTCATAAGACTTACTCTCCAGACCCCTCACCATCTTTGTTGGTTGCATGAGTGGGGACTGTATTAAAGATTTCTCTCACTACAAGGACTGAAGGGACAGGCAAGAGGAACCATTTGTCTATGACCAGTCCTATGGTCTCACCAGAAATTCAAGCAATAGAAAACTTGAAGTACCTTTGAACATAATTCCTCTCTGTTCCTAAAAATTCTCCCTCCTCACAGAAGGATTATTCTTCATGCTTTGTAGGATGCTACAGTTTAAGGAAAAAAAACTGATCCCCTACCAAAGAAAAAATACAACAAATTAAAAAAATCAGAACTATCAACAGCAGTTATTTGATTATTAAAGCAAAGGAACAAAGCAAAGACAGTGTAGAACAGAACATATTTAATAAATGATTATTCCTTCAATTACAATCTTTTCTTTATATCCCTCCATGGAGAGCTTTTGAGCAACATTTTGTCTTTGAGAGTTGCTCTGAACTTAGTGAGGTCTGACATATTTTATTCATACACACAGAGGCAAAATGAGTCTTCTCTTTGTCTTTCATATGCAAATACAACAGTTAATTGAATAATGCTTATCACTGGAACTTTCACAAGCTTACATAAGGTGTCCATTCAGTGCTGACAAATGGGAAGCAGCCAGATCTGCATGGGGGAATGAAGAATAAAGTCCAAGCTCAACATCGAGAGGAAGAAGCTGAAGTTCAGACTCAGGGAAAGAGGTGCAGGAGTAAAAGGTCTAAGAACCAGAATTTTTTAGGGTAGGTAGGAGTGGCAAGTTAATGATGTGGTTCAAGACACTGTGAACACAGCTATGGCAAAACCTAGTAAGACTTAGCAGTAGAGTGCTGGGAGGTTGACAGCAAAGGAAGCTGCATTTGCATTTCAAATAGTTGTTATCACCCTCTTTCTCCCAACTTCACTGAAAGCCTTCATCTGAAGACTTGCCCTGATTTTAGATGTGCTGCTGTTATCTCCTCACTAGTTCAGTCTTATCATGAGTTGTCTTCGTTAACAGGTTCAGCTCATGAACAGCATGTACACAGTAACAGTGCATTTTTCTGAACTTAACAGTTGCACTGGTTTTATCTTTGTGGCCAAAAATTCCCTAGATATTTAGAACTGTAAATTCTTTCTTTTAATGACTTTTAAAGAAATATTACTTTAGTTTTATCAAAGGCTGGTAGATCATGAAATTCTCTTTTAGTCTGAACTTTTGTACTCCACAAAACATATGCGAAGTTTGCAAAATAAACCTTTAAAATTACTTACTTAAAATTATCTTTCAGTTGTAGTAGCTTCTTCATTTACTAGTAATAGTATTATCATAATAGCTGGGTTCATAAGCTAGTAATTAGATGTAATAAATTCTTATACTGAACCCAGCTCCCTGAGTTTCTCTGGGATTTCTGTTACAGCTTTGGGGAATAAGTTTTGGTGTGAATTTACCATGCTTCTAAATATCCAATAAGTGCGCAATTAGGGTTGTTATTATTAGGGTTCTATGCCCTGAATATCCCTCCTCATTCTCACCACCCCCAAACCTGTCAGGACATCCTCACTTCTGTGACTGTCTTATTTGAAACTGAAAACCTCAGAGAACTGAAATAACTCTGCCTTACACTCAGAAAATGTCAAAGTTAAGATATTCAGGGCTCAACAAGGTATCTCTTTATACTGAAATTGATTTAATGAGAAGATTTCCGCTCATCTCAAAGATTTAAAAAATAATCACGGAAACCTGAGTTATGCTGAAATAACCAACATTTCCATAAAGCATTTTCTAGTTGTTAATCTTTCACTTAGTGGTTGAAGGCCTTAAAGTTCTGATAAAAGTAAATAAATTAATTTCATTGTTTGGTGTTTTTTTTTTTTGGTACTGATTTGAAGTGATACTTCATTTCTGTAAAGAAAGAAATCTGCTTTGACAGCTTTGCTTTATGGTTTCTGATAAAATCTCTTACGTACACTCCTGTTTGAAGTAACATGAACAGAGTTCTTATTTCCATTTCAAGTCGGGAATGTTCTGTAACATAAATATCTTATAAATATAAAAGGTTTCCACACCATCATCCTTCCAGCAGTAAGATCATATTAAAATCAACTAGTATTTTTACAAGATGTATCTTGCTTTTTGCAGGAGTATTGATTGCTACTCTACAGGGGGGAAAAAATGTCTTATAATTTACAACATATTACTCTGAGTCTACCTGTATCTTACCACTAACACAATATATTACATATTTTATGTAAAGAATTAATCTTAGTACCTATTGTTTATATATATATATATTTCAAAATATAGCATTATATTATATTATAAAGGGTCGAAATTACACAAAAAGACTTCAAGCACACTGGACGTAATGAACATCATTTTAGAACAGAAGCAGTGTAATCCTTCCTAACACTTAGCTTGTGTCCAGCTAACAAGTTTCAAACATCACAGAATCACAGAATGCCAGGGGTTGGATGGGAGCTCTGGAGATCATCCAGTCCAACCCCATCAGAACAGGTCCACCCAGAGTAGGTTGCACAGGCAACTTTTGAATATGTCCAAAGATGAAGACTCTACCACCTCTCTGGGTAGCCTGTTCCAGTGCTGTGCCACCCTCACAGGAAAGAAGTCCCTCTTCATGTTTAGATGGAATTTCCTATGTTCACGTTTGTGCCAGTTATCCCTTGGCCACTAAAAAAGAACCGGCTCCATTCTCCTGACACCTGCACTTTAAGTAATTATGAGCTTTGATAGGTTCCCCCCCTCAGTCTTCTCCAGAGATGTTATAGTCCCCTCATCATCTTCATAGCCCTTTGCTGTACTGTCTCCAGTAGTTCCCTGTCCTTCTTGAACTGGGGGCCCCAGAACTGGATACAGTGCTCCAGATGGGGCCTCACCAGAGCAGAGTAGAGGGAGAGGATGACCTCCCTTGGTGTGCTGGCCACATTCTTCTTGAGACACCTCAGGATGCCATTGGCTTTCTTGCCACAGGGGCACATTGCTGGTTCATGGTCATCCTCTTGTCCACCAGTACCTCCAGTAAATCAACAATAATTTTATTTCTCACTCATATTTCACAGGTTTATGCTGTGCAAGCTGAAGTTAAACTAAATACAGCCGATAGATCTACCAGACTGTTATGCCTTCCCGCCTGACACTTCCCCTTCCTCTCACCCACATTGTAGCATATGAAGGCACAGACCCTGGTCGGCGATGCAACCAGAAATGTTTATAATCACAAAAATAAGCAGCTTATATAGTACCACTGTATCTCCTTTCCCAAATAACACACCCCTGCAACCCCCAGCTGCCAGGCGGGCAGAATTCCTCTACATCAGTCGGACTGTTGTTTATTGTCTTTAGGACTTGATCAGGGTCCTTCCCCTGACAGCATTCCTTCTTCTGGTCTCTGCTTCTTCCACAATCCTGTTCACCCACACTCCATGACCACAAAGCTGTGGGTGATTTACAGGTGATGACTACCTTCCCTAGGTATAATGTTTTTCTCTTCAGTGATAAAAAAGGATCCTAATCACCATTATAGAGCAATCTGGGTTACTGACAATCAGGAAAATTTGCATCCCGATGAGAACTAACAAGCTTGTTAGTCTTTACATGAGACAGAGAAATTAATGTTTTTCACTCCAATAGTGAACTACTTCGAAATATATTGATGAGTAACCAATTTCTCCCAAACATCCATCCCCTTCCAAGATTAGATGCCACAAGATACCATGAAGCATAAAAGAAGGTCTCAGCACTAACTTCTTCCTCAGCCACTTGGTGGACATGCAATAAGACTTTGATACAAGATACTAAAAATATAGTTTTGGCTGTTGTTTTTCATGCAAAACAACATGAGAGTCATAAAGTGAATTACATTTCAGCACCAAACCAAGTATAGAATCCTGGCTAAAGTGGAAATCTTTGATAAAAGAATAGTAAATAGCAGACTTGCATTTCTTCCAAGTATGCCTTTATGAATTTCTGTATGCTATTATTGTTAATAATATATTGTTTTAGTCTGCTGGAATTCTGAGTATCTCTGAGGTTAGTAAGTCAAAAAATGTCAGCAAGTGAATTCATTATTGGTGTGTCCTTATATATATTTCAATAATTTAAGAAACTAGCAGTATCTCATTAATATCTATTATCCTCAAGGTCAGCAAATGCAAATAATCAGATCATATTGGAGACTTTTTATTTAATAACATCTAACAGTCATTTTTGTTGCACAAATTTTATTTATTAGGGCCAAGCAAATATCTTAAAAATTGTTATATTTGATTTATTTAAAAAGTAGCAATAAAAATTATGTTTGAATATGAAATTATAGCTGCATTATACAATTAACTACAATAAATAGAGCAACGTTGCAGTGGTTGTTCACTGTGAGGGTGGCAGAGCACTAGACAGACTGCCCAGAGAGGGTGTGAAGTCTCCTTCTCTGTAAACATTTAAAACCCTCCTGAACATGTTCCTGTGCAACATTGTCGTGGTTTGGCCGTAGATGGGAACAAAGGAGCACGTGGCAGTCACTTGTACAAATCAGAGTCACCCACCCGCGGCGTGGCCGGG